>PITA01006182.1:0-10412 GCA_004023965.1 Spilogale gracilis
CCCCAAAACCCAAAGTCTTAAAATAATGTCATCTTGTCATATACCTCAGGCTCCTTGCTCCTCAGTCCCACCAACCACCTCTCTGTTTCTCAAACACATAACATGGTTTCCTATCCAAGGGCCTTCGTAATTGATGCCCCGTCTTCCTGAAATGTTGTTCCTGTTGGTGTCTGTATGGTTCACTTTTCTTACCCTGGTCTCAATTCAAATGTTTCAGTTCAAATGTCAGGCCTTCTTGAACCACTCTAGGTAAAGAAATCTCACACTTGACCCCATTGCTGTTTTTTTTTTTCATTATTTCACCAAGTTTTTTATTACCACTATCTGAAATAATCTTATTTATTTGGTTTTTATTTGTCTCTCCTCAATTGATTTGCTTGCCATTACGATAGGCAATATGTCAACCTTTGTTTACCATTTGTATCCCAATGCCTAGAAGAGTGTCTGGGCACATAATACCTGCTTAATAAATATGGGATGAACATACTGACTCCATGGAAGAATGAAGTCCGTGATGTGGTGCCATCCCAAACTTCTCCAATAGGTGTTATAATCCAACATCTGATAGTCTCCACTTATATGCCAGCTTTGAATGGCTGCAACTCCCAGTAGATCAGATTCTTTGTTAATAATTGATTTCTTTGGAGTGCCTGGGTGGCTCAGTTGGTTAAATAGCTGCCTTCAGCTCAGGTCATCATCCAGGGTCCTGGGATTGAGCTTTGCATCCAGCTCCCTGCTAAGTGGGAAGCCTGCTTCTCCCCTACCTGCTGGTCCCCCTGCTTGTGCTTGCTTTCTGTCTGACTCTCTTCTTCATTCACTCTGTATCAAATAAATAAATAAAATCTTTAAAAAATAATTGATATCTTTATTTTTTAAGTTTAAAATTCCATCCGGTGAGTGACACCAAATAGACAGTGTCTAGTAAACATGATGCAACATGAAAATTACAGACTGTTTTTTGCCTTAATTGACCTAAACTCGCCATCCAATGCCATACCTCTCTGCTGTCTCAGGGTTCCAGAAACTAAGCCTGGCCTCAGAGCACCAGCAAACACTGTGGAGCAAAACCTTTCCTTATTTCCCACTTTTTCTCCCTTTGAAACTTTCTTCAATGACGATTTGTTTGTGAAATAACCTCAAACTAAATCCTGAACTAATTGAATATTCACAACTGCTCCTGAGTATCACAAATCATTTGCCCCTTTGATGCTCTTCTGAGCAGAGATCTTCATAGTACCTCTCTTTGGATTACCAAACCTGCCAGTTCTCCCTTCCAGCTGCCAAGAATTAGCAGCATCAATGAAAGTTCTGGAAACTGCTGTAAACAACCCAACTTTCTACCCATTATAATCAATCAATACATCATGGTGGTGCTGGGCAGAAGCCCACCTTATTAGTGTTTATTAGTATTATGGTTTTTCTAGAACTCAGGTTTGAGGTGACTCTCTTTGGTGTTGGGCAATATGCACTGGAAAGAAATATAGATCATAAAGTTGATAGGACCAGAACTAAGTAGCCTGACCTATCCTTGATTTATGTGGCATTTCTTTAAAAATCCTTCTTCATGAGGCCTGTTTCGTAGCTGCGGTGAATCAGAAAGGAAAAGAAAGAATTTTCATCTTTTTTAAACAAACAAACAAACAAAAAAAAGCAAACTGTTCCTTACTTCTTTGTAGATAGGTGCTGCTGAAAACACAGAGAAGACACAACCCAAACAATGATGTGAGCCCCCTGCCCAGATGCAATCAGGCGTTTGAGAACAGAACAAAACCAAAGCAAAGCTACTGAACATGAGACTTGTCTTCGACTCTCCCTGAACAAACCAGGACCAGACTGCCATGTTCTCCCCCTGCCCTGCCACCCCCCTCTAGGGTTCCTACTCCCTGGCCACCTGCTCTTGCTTCGCCTTTCCTCCCAAGTCATGATGCTGACCAGCAGTCTAAGAGTCTTCATTGTACCTTTAATCCGCCAAAGAGCATTGCAGCCTCAAAGACAGCCTTGTTATCTACAAAACAGTTAGAGGGGGAAATAAATTGCCCTTGTTTGTAGATAATGATAGCTAAGAGTGGTTCTCCCAGGGAGAGTGGGGGCAACATGAGGGTATCTTAAGAAGGTGGTGGTACCATCCATTCCCAGAGCCTCATTTGAATTGACCTTACTCAGGAGTAAGGCCCTTCTTGAAAGCCCTTCATGCTACTTCCTCAGAGAGCCTGGCAGAGCAGTAACTTGGAAAGGTTTTGTGAAGACCAGTGTTCAGAGGTCTTGGCTATAACAAAGGCCTCCTGGAGATGAAAAGAGAACAGTAGCACACTCTGGTTGCATACACGGGTATATGGGAGTCTGTGTGTGCGCTCACAATAACAATGAGCATGAGCCCTTGAAGTCAATGGTGGGTTTTAAAAGTATTTGTTGAATAAATAAAGGAAATCTTGTGATATGTTGTAGCCTATAGTTACTAATTCTAGTCGACTTCTTAGGATCACTGATCTCTAAGGCATAGTAATATTTAGTCCAATAAGTCCAGGTAAAATGGTTATCAGTCTCCTAAAGCCCACCTTTCTTTATCATTGACATACCATGGGAATTCCATGAACCCTCCAGGAGGCAACTATGGGCTTAAATTTGGAAATGACTATTCAATAATTAGGAAAATTTGAAAAAAGAAGTTAAACTCTTTGGGCCTTGGTTCCCTCCCCCCACAAAGAAGATAGTAAGTGTACATCCTCACAGGGCGGGAGCAAGGTCTCTGAGAGAAAACCCATGTGAAAGTACTTTGCAAATTATGGAATGTGCTGCAGACATACTGGAGTTGCCATTCTGTTCCTCCTTGGTCTTTCTGGTCTTTGGACAAATATTGTAGTTGAGTATCATGAGCTTTGTGTTCGGACAAATTGTTGTCACTTCCTATGCCAGGATGGCAATGGTTATTTGTGGTTTCTGGGCTCTGAGGGAGAAGAGAGAACTGTCCCAGGTGATGAAGGCAGAGGGAAGACGGCTTCCTGAATACATCCTGGAGCTGGGTTCAGGCTCAAACCAACTATTGGTTTTTAGCGGTAGGTTAAATTAAGCCCAATGTGAATTGCTTGGTGTTTGTTTTATATAAAATGTGTGTTTTATATAAAACTTAAATAAGCCGTAGTCCTAAAACAGCATCAACTCTCAAACCTAGGATATTATGCAGTCAGCCAGCAGGCTGGATGACCACTAGACGATCCAGTGAGCAGAACTCCATTCCGATTCATCTCCATGGAACACAGGAATCTGAGGTTTTGAGGAAAATAAGGGGCGAGGCATGCTGGGGAGTGGGAAGGAGAAGAGCTTGAATGGGAGCATGAAGGAGGATTCCTTGGATGCAGTTATAGAGGCAAAAGTGGCAGAAGGGAGAGGGTTTTGCAAGGGCAAGTGCCAGTTTTCTAAACGTGGCAAACCAATTTTTCAGCTTAAGGATCATGAAACATTTTAATGTATGAATCATATTTGACCTATGGGATTTCCAAATGGCTACAGGGTGTCAGCATAAAGTTAAGGCCACTCAGCATCATTGAACTGGATATATGCTTGTCAGACAAACCATTTCCTTTTATTTTATTTTTTTAAAGATTTTATTTATTTCTTTGACAGAGAGAAACACAGTGAGAGAGGGAACACAAGCAGGGGGACTGAGAGAGGGAGAAGCAGGCTTCCCTCCGAGCAGGGAGCACGATGTGGGGCTCGATCCTGAGTCTCCACGATCATGACCTGAGCCGAAGGCAGTCGCTTAACCAACTGAGCCACACAGGCACCCCAAACCATTTCCTTTTGTAAAAAATTCATACTGAGCTTCACCTCAGCTTGGGTCAAGGGACTACAAAGCCCTTCTCTGTGTTCCAGAATTACCTAGAGCCCATGGGCTCTCCAAGAGTCACCACGAGCCCGGGTTCCTTGGATGAAACAAGCATAGCTGGAAGGACTTTATGTTACCTGTTGTCTTTCTTGCCTTGCAAGCCTAGGAGGGCACAGTCAGGAATCACAGAAATACAAAGTACAGTGTCTAGAAGAGATTTGAGGGATTATTCAGTCCAATGCCTTCACTTCATGGGTAAAGAAGATGAAACCCAGGGAGGAGAAGTGGCATGCTCAGCGCAAGGCTGCATATGAGTAGTTAGACTAGACAATGACTTCTAGTCCCATGGTCTTTATAAAGTGGGGAAGGCTGTTATTTTCCCTACGGCATATTTTACTTAGCAATCATTTCTTGTGGTCTCCCATTAGGTCTGTCTATATGCATGTCCATCAGTTCAGCAAAGATACAGAAATATGTCATAAAGAATTAAATATATCCTGGAATGTGCCAGCATAACTTCGAGAGGCCAAATTTCAGTGTTCACCTGAGAAATGGACACCCTCTAGCCTACTTCTACAATTGCTAGCTGGCTCTCACACAACCCATCTCCACTTTCTTATAAGTGGATGCAGTTATCAATTGATTGGGCCACTAATCCATCCACTTGAGATGATGTACTGCCTCACAGATGTAGGAGCCACAAGTTTTGGGAAGGAATAAAGGCAAAAGGGAAGAAAGAAAGAAGAAAAACAAAGGAGACAATGGAGGGTGTAAGAAGGAAGGATGTACATGAACTCTCTGTTCTACCTAGAATGAAACAATCTACTAGACAAAAGTTTCTCAGTAACAACACTGCAATGCCTCTCTTATATTTCAAGTTCTGAAATATGCAGTTTTGCTTTTTCATTTCATCACCCAAAATAAAACTCAAACCTCTCACTTCCTCATTTTTTTCACGTCCAGCTCAGATCTTAGAAGTAACATCTTCCACACCTACCCTTGTGTCATGTCTGGCCCACTCTGCTGCTGCCTTGAATGTCACAAGAAGTTCTGAAATTTGCTCAGTTGCAAATATATTTTACCACTTTTTTTGCAGCTCCCACACACTCTTGGTTTTCCAAAGCCATGTAGCATCGACCAGGAGAGGAGCTGTTCTGAAGTCTGGGCAGCTGTTGCGAGGTGACATCAGAGCCCCCAAGGCCCACTGAGCTGAACCTGGCAATGAGTGATGTTTCTATCTGCCTGCCATATCACCCCTTAGGTACACATCACAGAAACCACACCCATTTCAAAGTGAGGCACTCTTTCCTACATTATTAAGGTGCAAAGTCATTATTAGAGATGATCTCTAAGTTAATATGTATACATTTATCCCTGGTGCCAACAACCTGCAATATTGTGACTTAGAAGAAATATGTGTAGTTATTCAGATGACCAAAATATACTTCTCAGAGATATTTGGTCCTCAGCCACAGGTTCTGGATTACAGCTCCTTGGAATTTCCTGAAGGAAAAGACTAACAGAAATACCTTTCACTATGATTCTTAGTCTCTTGTTCTCAGTTCCTAAAACCACCTCATAGACATAAAGGTGAACTAGTTGTCTTGTTATTCATAAAAAGCTCCTTTCCACCACAACCGGGTTTATGTTAAGGAAGCTGACTTTTGCAAAGCAGCTAAGGATGGGGTGAGTTGCCAGAGAACCAACCATTAATAAAGGGTTGGAACTTTTAGTCCCACCCATGAACTTCTAGGGAAGGGAGAGTGGCTATTTGTTGGATTAAGCACCAATGACCAATGAGTTAATCAATCATGCCTATTGACTGGAGCCTTTATAAAAGCCCCCAAAAACAGGGTTTGGAGAGCTTCCAGGTTGGTGAACACATGAAGATTTGGGGAGAAGGGCATACTTTGAGAGTATGGCAGCCCCATGCCTCTCCCACATACCTTGCCCTGCAGTTTTCTTCCATCAGTCTGTTCCTAAGTTACCACCTTTTATAATAAACAAGTATAGGCAGTAAATAGGGAGTAAATTGTTTCTCTGAGTCCTGTGAGGTGCTCTAGGCCAGTTATTGAACTGGAGTGGGAGGTCCTGGGAACCTCTGATTTGTAGCCAGTTGGTCAGAAGATCAAGTGACAACCGGGGCTTGCAAAAGGCCTCTAAAATGAAGTGGGTGGAGTGGGTGCCAAGGATTTCAGCATGTGGAGTTGGTCTCTGGTGCCAGGAAGTGCAAGAGCAAAGACAGTGAGATAAGAGTGTGAATGTGTGAGGGGGTGGGTATAGGCAGTGATTTCTTACACCTGCTCCATCAAGCAGGGTTCTGTAGGCTGCAAGTAACAGAAAAACCAATTAAAATTTGTCTACAAGGAGGACATTGATTATCTCTTATATCAATTATATAGTTCCAGACTTTGTTAATTTAGCAGCTCAATGATATCAGTTTTTTGAGTCAGCTTCCCTGCAATTTTCTTAGAATCCCCTCTCATGTCTGAAACATGGCTCCAGAAGCTCTAAGCATCATATCCTCATGCAATAAAGTTCAAAGGCTAAAGGGACTTGTCACTGTCTGCAATTCTTTGTACAAGTGCAAAAACAGAAGCCACAGAAGACTTCTCATCATTGGCTAAGGCTAGGACAGCACCCCTTGTCCATGTCTTAAGTGGTCACTGACAATGGAGAGTGAGATTGTATTAAGCAAAATAAAATTCATCCCTAGGACCTGGGAAAGGGCTCGTGAAGCATTGGGCCACCAGATACTAGAATAAAATGAGCATTTGAAATGGCAAAGAATATTGCCCTTATATGTTTGTTTTCTCTCATTTTGGGAAGTCTTTGCACAAACAATTCTTTCTACCTAGGATACCATATTGACACTTTCGCCTTCCCACCAAGAGTTCCCAAAGTGTTCTATATGCCTCTGACCAAACAGAATTATAGCAGTTATTTTATTGCTTGTCAACTTCAATCAACTATGAGCATGTTGAGAATAGGGACCATTTCTTATTCACTTTGTATGCCTAGCACAATACCCAACCTACATTAGATATTTAATAAATGTTTATTGAACTGAATAAATGTTTGGTGAATAAATGAATAGCTGAATGGGGTAAATGAGGCTTGATGATTTAGGTGGAGGGAGGTACCATTTGGGGTTTGTCATGTAGGTGGTTTTACACCTCTTCCTTCCTTGCTTCTGTGATTAACCACTGTCCAAACTCCATAGCAGATGCTGGGGTGGCTAGTGCCAGGCAGCTCAGCACGACCCTTATAATAAGCTTGTGTAACAGAGACAGGTAAGTAATTTCTAGGCCATAACTCGATAGAATGTGAGTAAGTGAAGCCAGGAGGTGGAGGTGAGGGCAGGGGAAGTCCTCCCTGGAGAAACTGATGAAATATTCTTGGCTATTTAATAGAATCTCAGAGGTACTATCCTATATCTTTATCCTCACCCTCACTTTGATAATTCACTGTTTTTAATTCCAGGTGAGAGCTCATAATGAACTGATCACAGCCACAGACCTAATGAGGTTGAATACCTTTGTGTTGATAGAAGCTTCCTGTTTCTCTCGATAAGCTATTGCCAAGTATGTACAGCCACTAAAGCTACTTGCAGAGCTTTTCAAATTCACGTTGTCATCTTAATTAGAAAGATGGTGGGCAGTGGGGGTTGTAACACTAGCAAATCTCCCTCCCCCTAAATAAAGCCCAAGTGGGAAGGATCACTGGGTCTTTGGGGAGACAGCATCAGTACTTTCGTCCTGAACTGTGTGGCATGACCTCATCCACATGCTCAATCATAATTCCCTCCATCACCAGTTCTGAGGAAAGCAATTCATAAGCAGGCCATTGACACAGCCTCATTTCCATCCTCTTCTGTGTTAGATACCTTCAGTCTCCAGGAAGTGGAGGGATGTGGTATAAAAGGGGATATTAAAACTCAAGTTCTGTGCTTGAGGTATTAGCATCATGTGGGACTTATGAACCCAGACTTTGTAGCTAGAAGCACCTGAGTTTGAATTCTCACTGCCATTTGTGAACTTCTGATCTTGGGCAAGTTACTCCCTAGACCCCATTGAGCCTGCACCTGTTGTTTTGTACTATGGGGATAAAATTAGTGCTCTCCTCACAGGGCTCTTGTGAGAAATAAAAGCTGCTATGTGCAGAGAGCCAAACAGAAGGGGCTTGTTATAGAGTTGTATTCAATAAATATTCTCTTTTATTTTTTTTAAAGATTTTATTTATTTATTTGACAGAGAGAAACACAGCCAGAGAGGGAACACAAGCAGGGGGAGTGAGAGGGAGAAGCAGGCTTCCCGCCACTCAGGGCGCCCGATGCAGGGCTCGATCCAGGGACTCCAGGATCATGACCTGAGCCAAAGTGCTTAATGACTAAGCCACCCAGGCGCTCCTCTTTTATTTATTTATTTATTTATTTATTTATTTATTTATTTATTTATTTGTTGTTGTTATTCTCATAATGAAAAAGAAAGCCTGATACACACACACACACACACACACACACACACACACACACACACACACTTGGAACCAAGGGGGCGTTGAAAGAAGAGCCTTCTTGGGAAAAAAATGAATGATTTTATTCCACATGGAGCTACATGAATTCTGTCCTCCAGAAATGTCCTCTCAGGAAAAGGAACAAAACAAAGGTACCCAGAGAATGAGGCTGATTTGTTTTGAAAGACTCTTACAATTGGAAAAGAAAACCAAATCTGCTCCGTGAAATTGAGCTGTAGATAATAAAAGTGTCAACATGGGACAGTGGTCAGAATACTGACTCTGTTGAAAAAAAAATATTCATCATAGTTCAGAAAAATATATACTCAGGCACCTTGTCAGTACACGTCTCGTCCCTCTCTGTGTCACCCTGGCAGTGGATCTGCTCTGTTTACTGATAACAAAAAGAGAAAAGAAAAGAAGAAAGTTTTTTTATTATCTCCCAGCTGAGCGTGGTGGGGCCAATACAGCCATCCGTGGAAGACTGCGCCAGCGCCCAATTCCCAGCCTCATGCATTATCAGCTCAATCGACAGCTGCGTGCAGACTTCATTGTTCCTTCCAGCCCCTGGGATGAGGAGCAGAGTCAGGCAGAGAAGAGTCTTCCTTTTAGGGGGAGAGCTGGGGAGTCTTCCCTAGAATTACAGGAATCCCTGTGAGCCTGACCCTAGGAAAGTTGGATGATCCCGGGCAAGGGGCAGCATGGTGGCTCAGTGACATGGGAATTGAGAACCCACCCAGGCGAATGTGGCTGAAAAAGTAACCATGTGCCCTCTTTTGTGAGTCACAGCACAAGAGGCAACCCAGATCTGACTTCATGGCCCCACAGAGCGTGTAACTGGGTGAAGGTAGGCAGGTACGCCCTGACTCCCCCCGCCCCCACTCATCCGCACAGACTATAGGCTCTTGAAGGCAGGAGCAGTGGCTTAGGGTCTTCAATGCCCAAATGACCTAGCACCTGGCCGCACTTCTAGTAGGCTCTCAGTGTACCTTTAATGAACTAACGAAATAGAACTGAAGGACAGCATGGAGGAAGAAAAGGAGCAGGGGTATGTTTCTTCTGGAACTTTCTGACACCCCTGGACCAATGACACCTCTAAGGAAAATAGTTCTCAGTCTTTGATGTATATCTGCATCACTTGGGCTACATTTGAATATGCAAGTGCCTGGTCTTCACAGAAGCCCACAGAACCAGAATCTCCTCAGAGTGAGGTCTAGGTATCTGTTTTTTGTTTTTGGGTTTCTTTTGTTTTTTAAAGGTTCCCTTTTCCAGAAATGCTGCATAGTGAAGACTGAGACCCACAGGCATCAAGCACTGAACTTCACCCAAATTCCAAAAGCTCATTTCCTCTGGAGTGTCCAGAGAGGAGACTGCATCTGGGTCAGATGGGGCAGACATAAGGAGGAAAGATGGTGCCCTTATACTGATTCTTTTCCTTGTGGGTTTTATTTCATTGTAAGAGCAAATGGATCCTGCATATTTTGCAGTGATCAGGAATGAACTGATCAGTAACATGCCACATTGCCATTGGCTGTGGAAATCCCTTTGTCAACTTGACCTAACAGAGAAGATATGAGATGCAGCCACAGTCCCATAAATCAAAGACCCTGGATTTGGGAGGGAGGAGGTGCATGTGTCCTGTGCATATCAACCCTCCATTTCTAAAACCTATATGCAGAAATCCCTCTGCCATTTCAATCCTAGTAACCTACTCCAGGCTCCAGAGGGATTCTTTTTTTTTAATTTTAAGATTTATTTATTTATTTTTAAATATTTTATTTATTTATTTGACAGAGAGATAGAGAGAGAACAAGTAGGCAGAGCAGCAGGCAGAGGGAGAGGGAGAAGCAAGCTCTCTGCTGAGCAGGGAGCCCAATGTGGGGCTCAATTCTAGGACCCTGAGATCATGACCTGAGGTGAAACCAGGAGTCAGATTGTTAATGGAATGAGCCACCCAGGTGTCCCTCCAGTGGGATTCTTATTCCTGGTTCATTGCTCCCTGAGGGCTGGCCTAACCTATAAATCAGCCCTGGCATGCTTCTCCTTCCATGACCCAGAATTCAGTGGCTCAAGG
>PITA01006182.1:10512-102820 GCA_004023965.1 Spilogale gracilis
GAAGGAAGGAGGGAGGGAGGAAGGAAGGAAGGAAGGAAGGAAGGAAGGAAGGAAGGAAGGAGAGGAAGGAAGAGGAAGGAGGGAAGGAAAGAAGAGGTAGCAGGTTGGCCTTAGCCCAGAAGGTATAGTTTGCTGATCCTCACATTAGCTAAGGGGTCATTGCCAGAGCTGAAGAAGGGCCCTGACTAAGCCTGTGTCCTCAGGTATACAGGGACAGAAAGAATACAAAGAAAACACATCCCAGATGATGACATAGGTTGACTCTGCTCAAAAATGCCTAAATGTGAGACAGGAAACCATCAAAATCCTGGAGAAGAACACAGGCAGCAACCTCTTTGACTTTGGCTATAATAACTTATTGCTGGATACATCTCCAGAGGCAAGGAAACAAGCAAAAGTGAACTATTGGAACCTCATCAAGATACAAAGCTTCTGCATAGCGAAGGAAACATCAACAAAACTATAAGGCCACTGAAAGAATAGGTGAAGACATTTGCAAATGACATATGGGATAAAGGGCTAGTATCCAAAATCTGTAACAAACTTATCAAACTCAACCCCTCAAAAAACAAATAATCCAGTTAAGAAATGAGCAGAAGACATGAGTAGACCCTTCTGAAGAAGACATCCAGATGGCTTATAGATACATGAAAAGATGCTCAACATCACTCATCATCAGGGAAATACAAATAAAAACCACAATGAGACACTACCTCACACCTGTCAGAATGGGTAAAAGTAACAACACAGGAAAGAAAAGATGTTGGTGAGGATGTAGAAAAATGGAAATCCTCTTATACTGCTGGTGGGAATGCAAACTGGCGCAGCCACTCTGGAAAATAGGTCCATCGGAAAGTTAAAAATAGAGCTACCCTGTGACCCAACAATTGCACTACTAGGTATTTATTCAAAGGAAAAAAACGCTGATTCAAAGGGGCACATGTGCCCCAATGTTTATAGTAGCATTGCCTACAACAGCCAAATTATGGACAGAGCCCAAATGTCCATTGACTGATGAATGGATAAAGGAGATGTGGTATATATATTCAGTGGAATATTAGGCAGCCATCAAAAGAATGAAATCTTGCCATTTGCAATGATGTGGATGGAACTAGAAGGTCTTATGCTAAGCGAAGTAAGTCAGTCTGAGAAAGACAAATATCATATGATTGCACTCATATGTGGACTTTAAGAAACAAAACAGATGAACTTAGGGGAAGGGAAGGAAAAAAATTAAGATAAAAACATAGAGGAAAGTAAACCATAAGAGACTCTAACTATGGGGAACAAACTGAGGGTTGCTGGAGGGGAAGGGAAGGGGAGTATGATACAGAGGTGATGGCCATTAAGAGGGGCACTTGTGATGAGCACCAGTTGTCATAAGTAACTGATGAATCACTAAATTCTACCCCTGAAACCGATATTACACGAAAGGTTAAATAACTTGAATTTAAATAAAAATAAAAAAGATATCAGTGTATTTAAATTTTGAATAATATGTCCTAGAGAAAATTAAACTTGTCTTAGACGTTTAAAAAAAGGCACTGAGGAAGGTTCAGGAGGGACTCCAACACTGTATTCCCATAGAAGAAGGGAGGTGTGCAGATGGGTATAGGGAGATGAACAACAGTTTTAAATTTTTAACAGGTTCTCAGAAGTATGGGGTCTATTAGAAGCATCTGGGTGACCCCAGGAAAGGCTCCTGATTATGCTGGTTGAAACCTATTCATATGGTGATGTTTTTTAGGATATTAAAGAAGAGGCAATATGCAGGAAGGAAAAATACTTAGGAAGAAGAAAACAATTAGTTTCTCTTCCTGAAATAGGATCATCATTTGAGAGAGAGACAGAGACAGACACGGACAGAAAGAGAGAGAAGCATTTGTCCTTCTGGTCAAAGTAGAAATATATGTGTGTGTAGTATTACTTTCAGATCACCCCCAACATATTTTTTTCTTGCACTGTCAGGCTCTGGAACTCTACTCAGTTGTTAAGTCATTGGTAGAAATAATTTGTCTTCCCAGAGTCTCCTCCCAAACCTTTCCCATCCTTGTGGCTGAGCGCTGAGACATAAAAGAAACACATACCTGCACAGGAAGAATGTGTGACACGCAGTCCTGGGGTGAGCTCGATCACTTGTCTGTGAGAGGGGATGTAGACTCCATCCATGGTGAACGATGGAGGGATTTTGGAGCTGCCTTTTCGGAATCGACAGCCCTGGGGACTGTGGAGAAGGCTGTAGGTGTCAGTCCCCAGGGAAAGTTAAGTCCATGCTGATTAAGTTATATCTGGCAAACAAATCATTTCTTCCCCCGGACACCCCTTCCTTATCTGTAACCTCAACTTTGCTTTAGGTTAGAGGCCCTACATTCCTAAGCAGCCAACAGGTTTTGCCAAGCCCAGAGCCAGTGAAGGCCTATAGACTCTGGGAAGTCAGTCTACAAAAGTAAAGGATCCCTCCTCCCCCACTTGTGGCCCTGGTGCCTTGGAGTATTCCATTCTGCTTATTTGCTTCCTGGGTTGTCACCCGGTCCTCCACACAGGGTGACACAGTTGGGCCCTCCCCTGGATCACCCATCAGAGGCAGGGAGTAATGGCTGGAATCCAGCCTGCCCTCTGCTTACCAAGCCTGGCACCTTCAGGGTTGTGTCTGGTTCCCCCGACCCCAACTTCACTCCCATGAAGGGCCACTTGTTTCTTTGCACAAACCCAGTCATCAAACAGTATGGACAAGTGACTATGTTCACCCACACGGGCACCCTTTTCTGATTTACCCACAGATATTATATAAGCTTGTGTTGGCCGTGGGCGGGGGGAGGGGGTGTCCTTTTCAGGACTTCACCTCAGGGCATTCATTGTCCTCTTTATTTAGCTATCCTTACTCATCTCAGGCTAATGAAAGCAAGATACAGGCCTTCTCGAAGAAGAAAAGAGCACGATATGTGAAGGCCTGAATCCAGTGGGAAGACAAACGTGGTCAGGTGCTCATCTCTCGCCAGAGGTTCCTAATGCCTTCAAGCTTATGTCTCAAGTCTCTTAGTGAGACAGTAAAAACTACCTGTAGGTAACTTCTCTTCCTGGCTAAGATGATCACTCTGGTTTGAAGCAAGTCCATTTCAGACCACAGGCTAGCAGAGCTTGGCTTCTGGTCCTGAGAGTCAGATACCCAGTGGGCTGAGGGCATCAAAGCCACATACAGCCCTCTCACACCAGAAACAGCATAGCTGTCAGAGTCAGGAGCTGCTGGAGAGGGTGGTTTCTGCTTGGCTTTCTTTCCCCCCAGGTCTGGGGTTTCCTTCATTTTAATCCAATTAAAGAAAAGAAAAATCAGTAAGTTTTTAGTGCTAGTGGAAAAGGGCTCAATTGACAGCATCTTAATCATTGTGCTAAGTGAGGTTAATTTCCACCCTTGGTCTTTAATAGGGCTGGTTCTGGAGATGAATTTTTCAGTTGATGCCACACTCAGGTCACCGAACTGCCCATTTTAATCAGAAGACTTCCACAGCTCTAATTTTTATGTATCTAACCACTCACCCAGTCTTCTTCTCTGGAGGCAGACATCATATGAGTTGCGAGACAGGTTCCTACTGGGCTGAGCTATCCTGAGAAGATCCAGCATGCTCTCAGCCCACTTCTTCCACTCCTTGGCCTCTAAACACATGTATCTCTTCTTCTTCACAGACTCTGCCATCCAGTTGTAGAAGATAGTGTTTGAGTGTGAAGGTTGAGTTTTGCATCCTTCCTTCCTCCCAAGTCACTTAGGACTGGGGTGGGTCCCTGTGATGCGTCCTCTAATCTGAACGTGTTGGAAGGTCAAAGAAGCAGGAGGAGATCAAGACAAATGAAAAACCATACCCAAGCTCTAGCAGATGAAAATCCATTAACGGCTGATTTATGGTTGGTGACCCATGATTTTTTGCTGGCTGGTAGAAGTAAGCCTGAAATCTGTGAGTTTCTAGCTGTGTTTTGAGAAGCCCACACAGCTCTGAAAAGTATTTCTCTTTCAAGCTAAATTAATTAAAATCTTTCCAAGGAGTTTTTGTGGATCGAAGAATATTCTGCAAAGAACATTCTTTTCCAAGAGAAGTAGCCTCATTAATGGTGGGCCTGATGTAACCTAGGGCCTTGAAATGTCATGTATTACTTCTGGATACCATCCCGAGGCACAGCACAGGTACTGGCTGTGTGTTAGGCCTAAGTTTACTCTGGTGGATTCCCGAGGCCATATTAAAGTACCAGGCTAAGAATTGAGCTCAGCAATGGCTCAGATGGAATTATGCTGTGAACCTCTCTGGGGTGATTGCCTCGTTAGAGCAGCCACAACCAGAAATTCCTATCTGGATGGGCCCAAACTAGATACTGGAGTTTCTCAATTCACATTTCCAGTGCTTTCTTGGAAAGACATCAAACTAGAGTGGAAGAAATATTTGGCTTTGCTCCAAAGAGACAACAAGGGCAATAATTGGGCTCAGAAGGCAGAACAAACTGTGTTCTTTTGTTTTCCTCCTCTTCTTCCATCTAGTTATTTCAAAGTGGAGTAGGCTCTGGACCCAGTAGAATTTCTAGGCTGACAGCAGATAGCCATGCTGTCTGAGCTCTGTGAGGGGCAGTCACCTCCTAGGCTCTGCTTCATGTTCCTCACCTGGACTGAGGGAGAGACTATCCTCCACATGAGGGTGTCAGAGAAAATGAGGTTCCTTTGGCATTGTTGTCATATATCCTCCTATTTCACTGCAACTGGCATGCCTCTGCATGACTTTCTACCAACCCTAACTTCCTCCCAAGCTACCTGTCCCCGCGGGTCATCATCTGGACTGTCGCTCAGGTCCTTGTTTTGATCACATGCCACCCCCTTCTCTTTCCCACCATCAACAAAATGGATAGTTCTCCTCTCTCCTTAGCTTATTTTTCCTTTGTACTACTTGTAGATTTTACTCATGTCATACATTCTTTAATTACAGATTCACTTGTAAACAGAGCTCATCCTAGGAGCCCCATAAAGTAAGAACTGACTCTAACAGATCCTTATAACTTTATGAAAGCCAAGTCTGTGGCTTGATCATAGGAAGAGTCCATAAAAGTTAAGTTTGCATTGAAATGAATAAATTGGATTAAATTTACTCATGTCTCTCAAATGCCTTTGTTGTAAAAGGTGTATTATTGTCTTCATCAAACAACAGGCATTTATTAAGGCCTTCTCTGCTAGAACCTGGGGAATTACAAAGAAAGGCTTCCCAATATAGTCTCTCTGATGCTTTGACTACCTCTGTATTTATAGTTTTCCTTAAACTACTCATGAAAACTTCCTGAAGATCAAGGAATTATTTTTTTTTTTGAGTGCCCACCAAGTACTGATTACAGGACCTGTGTATATATCATTTCAGTCAAACTCATCAAAATGCTGTAAGATTGATAGTTTTAACCCATTTTACAGCTGAAAAGGTCAAGTTTAAGGTATGTTAACTATTTTTCCTGCAGTCACAGTTAGAAAATAGAGCTGGGATTCAAGCCTAGTTCTTTCTGGCTCCAAGGGCTGGCTGAGCCTTTCCCACTGTACTCCTCTGCCCCTGAGTGACCCCACCTTATTTATCTTTGTGTGTCAAGACCCTAGTCTTACACAAGGTAGGTACAAACCAAGTGATTGATGAATAAATGAAAATATAGTCCCTCAACTCCAGGAATTTATTTACAATCTAGCTTCAGAGTCAATACATAGAAGGGCTAAAAAATAAATAACAATTCAAAAGATATATAACAGTCCAGTACAACAATATGAAAACTGTCATAAGGCTGTATAAGATTAATTGCCAAATGAATGATGCAGATGATAAGTGCTATAGGGCTAGAATGATCTGGAAAGCTTCATGGAGAAAGAGGGATGTTCTTAAGTACAACTTTCATATTCATGAAGTGCCTATTCTAGGCAAAGCCTTATATGCAAAGATTAACAAAACTCAGTCCCGGATCTCCACGCACTTTGAGCATAGATGGGGAAGGCCAGTAGGGAGGTAAGTACAAAATTAATGTGGTTTTCAAAATGGACAGGGCCACTGATAGACAGGGGAGAAGAGGAAATAGCTGTCCAATCACCCTCTCTTGTTTTCCTTTGACTGTGCTCTCCTAAAAAGACCTTATTAGAGCCTTGCTACTCAAAGAGTGGCCTACGGACCAGCGGCATCAGTGTCATTTGGAAACTTGCTAGAAATGCAAACTCTTGGGAAAACCCCAGACCTACTGAGCTAGAATCTGCATTTTAACAAGATCCAGAGTGAGTCAAGTGTACACTGAAGTGTGAGAAGCACTGATAAAGGGTGCAGGACACTTAAGCAGCTGGCACAACCATGACTCTCCCCCTCTGGGCCACCTGCCCCACTCCAAGGCTGTGCTGTCCTCTTGGAGGCAGTTTAGTGCAGACTTTGAGGAAGCAGCTCCAGGAGTCTTGTTGTCTGTCCTTCCACCAGTGTTGATGGATAATTTCTCCCCTCCCCCAAATCCCTGACTCATCCTCATCCCTGCCATTCACTTGCTGCTTCAATCCCTCCTGCTCCAAGAGCCCGATAAATAAGAATTACTCTTGCTACTCAGTCCCCTCAAATGTCAAATTCTCTCTGGCACTGCTGTACGTGTCAAGGAGAAGGAATTATCTTTGTGGTTAAATATAGACTCTGACTCCCTTTCCCCCATGCCCACCCCAATCCCCTTGAGTCAGAATCATCAGCAAGGGGAACAGAACAGAGAGAATGTTTGCTTCTCCAGATGGGAAGGTATTGATCAGGCAGAGAAGAAAAACAAAACAAAATATAAAAACAGGAGAGAAAGCAAAAGCATTCAAGTCTCAGATGAAGCTGGCCTGGATACAAAGGGACTGTTTTACTAGATGTGGATTTCACCTTCAAGTACAAAATGCGAAATATGAGCTAGAAAACCTGAGTAACTGAAGCAAGCATTGAATCCTTGATATTTGCAATAGGAGACGTTATTAACTGTGATGACTGAAAATCGACCTAATAGTTTTCCAAGATAATTTTAATACCAAGAGAAAATGGTCTAGCCAGATTAAAAGTTAGAGGTACTCACCATGGGTGGTCTGGCGAAAACAAAACAAAACAAAAAATGAGGTTTCCAAGTGGAGAGAAGGGAAGTGAATGGGAAAGAGTAAGAACTTCGCTCCTTGGTGTGTGAGAAAGTGTACCACTTGTTCTGCAGATTATTTCATTTAATCCTCACAATAAAATTATAAGGAAGTATTATTCATCTTATTTTATAGTTCAGCTTAAAGAGATGAGGGAGATCGCCCAGTATCAATATATGCACACATACACACACAGCTGATTTAAGTTTATTTGTAAGTTTAAGTTTATTTGTAACCCTGAATCCTCATGAAATTTTTATACTTATTGGAGGACATGTGTAGATTGATGAAAAATTAGAGTTGCCCAAAGTGCCATTCTTAGATAAGGTTGAATGAGGCAATCTCCTCCTTCTCATTTCAGCTCTCATACTGTAAACAAGTGTTCTTTTCATGGTCTGTTTAGTGTCACATTTTTTATGTTTGTGCTTTTTGTTGATGATTTCACTGTGTAAAATGGCCCTAAGCACAGTGCTGAAGTGCTAGTGTATCTAAGCATAAGAAGGCTGTGATGTGCCTTCTGGAGAAAATACTTATGTTTGTTAGATAAGCTTCACTCAGGCATAAGTTATAGTGCTATTGGCTGTGAGTTCAATGTGAATGAATCAACAACACATAGTAAATAAAGTGCCTTTAAACAAAAATGCACATAATAAAGGTTTTGTTGACCAGGGGTTGGAAATGTCTGGATCAGAGGCTCACAGGAACCAAACCCTGCCTCTCCCCTAGGAGCGATGATTCCGTAATCACTAATTCATATTCGTGGCAACTTTATAGAACATAAAAGTTGCAAATAATGAGAATCAACTGTATTTTTTATCACTTTCAAGTAAAATTACACATTCACATACACATACATATACAGGTATGTATTTATCTTCATACCTGTGAAACTCCTGGAACAGAAGACTTCAGAAAACCATTTGAGAGAAGAGGCAAGACCTCTAGGGAACCTGGTAAACTACCTTTTAAAAAACCCAACTCTGAGCAAATGTTAGCTTTTGTTTTGCTGGATAAGGACTGTAAGTGGGGTGGTAGTTGAGCAATGGGCTCCAGCAGTCTTCCTTCTCAGCCCTCCCCTTCATCAACTAAATATGTGTTGAGCACAGTTTTTAAAATTTTAGATTGAAGAAGTGCTATAACATGAGTCTTCCCTGGCTGCACATAGGTCCCTATCCAACACTGTCTCCATGGCTGTGGTTGTAAATTCAGGTGTGTCATACTCTAATCGCATGCTCTTTCCCCTACATCTGTTCACATCTGCAATGTCCAGCATCTTTCTATATCCTGAATTCTAGAACTTTGGTGACTAAGAAGAAAGATCTTGTCACCATGCATTGAACACAAGTCACTCTCCTCTGCTTTTATGAACATCGTCTTCTTGCCAGGTCAAGTCATCCTAAAACAAAACGAGAAGCCCTTGGAAATGCCATGTTTCAGCCAAGACTAGTGGATATTTTTCTAAGAACTGAAAAGTATCCTATAAGCTGAATAACATATGACTACTTCAATGGCTTTTACATATCTTATGAGGTATGTTTCGTATTTTTATTGCTTTTTTCTCCCCTAATTTCATCAGACTCATCTTAGCTCTGGCTACTGTCCTTTTTCTCCTTTACAACTTACTTTCACTTCTTTCCATCTGGGATGGATGGTTTTTCCATCCCAACCATCCCACTCACCAAGTGCCAAAATCAGCAAACACCTTTCATTCTGTATTTTATCCTATCCCTGTTCAGCCTTTGACATCATCGACTATGTCCTCATTTTTTGAGGACTTACAGAATGAGAAAATAAGATTTAGGAAGATAGTGTTAGAGCAAAAGGGCCTCTAGAGACCATCAGACCAAACCACTCAGTTTCTGGGGAAGAGGTTGTAACTTGCCAAAACTCATGGCTCCAGCTGGTGGACGAGTTCTAGTGCTTTCTCTTCTGTAGAATCTAGTCTTTTGGTCTCCAGCTCCTGCTATTCCAACTTGGTGTTTTATCCAAGCATTATACAGGTCTGATCCTGGCCAGCTCCATGATTGGCTGGGCTGGAGTACGTTCAAAGTGACAAATCTATGTTTTCTGTCACTTTACTCTCCTCTGCCTCCCAAGGGCCTCTACCCCTCAGGCTGGCCTTTTGCTGATCGTGACACCAGAGAGTCAAACCAAGAGGAGAAGATGATTGAAAGTACCAAGCAGAATCCTTGAAAATACCATGCCACCTTGATAAAGGTAAACTGATTAGAACTTAGAGTTAAAAACCTTTGGACCTTTATTCTGTAGAGCGAAACAGTTGCCAAGCTGTAAAGGGATATGTATTTGTGGGTATCTTCTCTGTAAGCCTGTGCATTATCATTTGTCTGGATGCTCAGGTCAACTTCCTATGCCTGCTTCTAATGGGTATTATAGGTCCTTGCATGTGGAAAGGTCCACTACATATACGGTATTGGTAAAAAGACAAGACTTTTAGAATAAGAAGGGAGGAAGGGAGGAAGAAAAGAAGGGAGAAGGTAAGTCCACTTAAGTCCCCCCACATTTGGCTGCTATAGGGGTGGGCCATTCAATTCAGAGAAAACTCCCTCTCCATACAAACAACAACAAAGAGTCCTGGACTCCAACTTCTACATGCAAAGCTGCTTCTTTGTCCTTGAGCCTTTGGGAGGACTCCTCACGCAATGGGAAGCCGGGTGGAATCCATCATATTGACACACTGCACCATGGGTTTAAGTCATGTAATAAGAAGCCCCAAGTTCTGACAGGACACAGGTACAACAGACTTAAAAGATGGACCTTGATTTCTATAAAGACCTACAATGCCCTCAGAATTTGAAAAGAGCAACCATGTTGAAGGGTTTTCTCTTTTTTCCAACTCACAAATCTTTTATTATAGACTTCAAATATCATAACTAATCCCTGTTGTCCTTAAACTTTTAATTTTTTTTTCTAGGGAGGCCAAAAGCTAGATTGTCTTTATTAAATTGAAGAAAGTAATGCATGTGGAAAATATTTTGTTAAATGTGAAACATGCTACGAATGCTCATCATTGATATTGTCACTTATGAACCAGTGCTGATTCTCATTAGGAGGAGTGCAGTGAACCTGTCTCCCACTTAGCCACTCTCAGCATGTTATTTTATGATGGGAAATAAGTTGGAAAGAGAAAAGAAGCAATAAACCATCCATATGCCACATGCTATCAGAAGGGGGGAGAAAGCGCTCTATTTAAAGGTTTCTTCATTCAGCAAATATTTATTGAGTCACTATTTGTGTGAGCAATGCAGAGGAGCAACTAAATAGTTTCCCCTTCAAAGACCTTAGTGCGTTATAAGAAGAAAGACATTTTTTAAAAAGTAAACAGTAAGTGTATCATAAAAAATTGTGATAAATGTGATGAAGAAATAGAACAAGAACAAATAGAACAAGAGAGAATATACAAGGAGGCCTTAACCATAAGGCAAGAGAGGCTCAAAGATGAGTAGAGTGCTTAGCACTGGGGCAAGTGCTGGATTTGTATTTGTTGAGTGAATGAATCCGCAGTAAACACGTTAATTAATGGTCTCTCTGCATAAGTGATATGTAAGCTGAGAACTGAATGATGACTAGGAATTAGCCAAGAAAGAGAGCTTGGACTTTTGAAGAACTGAAAAATGCCAGTAAAATGGTGAGCAAGGAAGAAGGTGGTGTGGACAGAGGCAGGTGGGCGGTGGCTGGTGCAGGACTCTGCAGGCCCCTGGCAGGAGTTTGTTTGCTCTAAATGGCATGGGAGGAACGTAATCTGATTTAATCTCTAAAAAGATCACTCTGGCTGTTGCTTGAAAAATGAAGGGAGGGTTGGGACCCAGGGATACTTAACAAGCTTTGTAGGAGTCTAGATTAGTAACAGCCCTGGTGTGAGCTAGGGTGGAGAGAGAATGGACAGAAATGAGCAGACAGGCTCACGAGGTCCCTTGAATGTAGAACTAAGAGGTCTTTGATGATTGATCGGAGGCAGTGGGGATGTCAGAGATCGCCGTCTGGTTTCTGGCTCAGGCAACTGGATGGATGAAAGAACACTCAAGGAGTCTGGAGTGGGTGGGGATCATAAATTTAATTTGAGAATAAAAAAAAAAAAAAGAAAACCATCTTGGTTAGGTGAGAGCAGTGTGTCCTGTCTGGAGAGTGACATGGGGAAGAGCTACAACAGTAACTTCCTTTTATTCTGTGATCGGTGTTTATGAATACATCCTTCAAAATCACCTTGTGTGGAAAGTTCCATGAGCTCTGATTAGACAGTGCAACATAGCACAGGCTCTTCTCTGGGCTCAAGGAAACCAGAAAGGAGGAAGCACCGTTTTTCATGTGCTGGGCGGGGGTGGAGGGGTGGGGGGGGTGGGGGGGGTTCAGATTCCCCCAAAATGCAACATTGTAAAATTAACTAAGCTGTGATCAGATGCTGGCTTTTCCTTGCCCTGGCCCTCCTCTCTCTGCAAGGCAGTCTCCTTTCCGTGATTCTTTTACTTCTGACATTTCAGAGAACACCTTGATTGTGAGATAATAGTATTTTTTTAATTGCATTAAAATATACATCACATACAATTGACCCTTTTAGCGCTAATACTGTCAAATGCACAGTTCAGTGGTATGAGGTGTGACCATCATCACCATCCATCTCCAGAACTCTTTTCATCCTGCAAAACAGAAACTCTGTCCCAGTTAAACAATAACTCCCCATCCCCTGCTACATGCTAATAGTGGTTTTAATGTAATTGTGACAATTTTAATTACCTTGTAAAGAAAGATCTCTGGCCTTGGCTGGGGCAGATTAGACCACAGGCACAGGAGGACTGAGAAAGCCGGGCAGGGCTGTGTCTGGGTGAGCATCAGGGTTCTCTGGGGATGACAGCTGGAGGAGAATGACGGAGCCCCAAATGGGAACCCAAACCTGGAGAGGTCAGAGCCCAGCAGTTGGGAAAGCATTTTCTCACCAGCAAAAGGCAACTTTCTGTGCCTTCCGGGATGAAACCTTGGCATTACTGTGTTTCTGTTTTAACAGTTTTATTGAGATACAATTCACCAATTAAAATCGTTTAAATAGCTTTCAGCCTATTTAGGGAATTGGCAGCCATCACCCCAGGCAATTTTAGAACACTTTTTGTCACTTCCCAGCAGAGAAGACACAACACTCAGGTCGACGTTGAAGCTCCCATTTATTCTCCGGTTCCTCCCCCTCTCTTCTCTCCTCTCTCCTCTCCCATCGTCTCCTGACATCTCCCATCTTCTCTCCTCTCCCACCTCCCAGTCTCCAGCCTCCCTCCTCTCTTTGCCTCGCCTTCTCGCCCGCCTCTCCTCGTCTCCTCCCGGGAAGCTGGCTAGCCCCCTTTTTATATAGTATCCCAGCCAATCAGAGAGGAGATCACGTGGGGCGTGGACTGCACGGCCAGCAGGCATTGGTGGCGTCCGGTGATCACGCACTGAGCAGGGACCCACGTATGAGGCCTGCGGTCACGTGATCTTCAGGGCAGGCGCTTCCTGGAGCTGCTTCATGCCCTCCGACAGCACCGCTGCCCGGGTCCCATGTGGTGCTGTCCACAGCAGACGCAGCGCCATCTTTGGTGCGTGCCCTCGACAGCTTTTGTAGCGCCAGAAAGAAGCCCGATTAGCAGCCATACCCCACGCTCTCCCACTACCCACCAGGTTGGCTGCCTGGGACTAGGCAACGGTTCATTTCCTCTCTTCTCTCAGGCTTTGCCTCTTCTGGACACTTAATGTAAATGGAGACGCACCATATATGGTCTTTTATGACAAATGTTTGTTTTAATAGAGGAATGCGCTGCTCTTTTGCTAGGATTTCTGTTAGTAAGCAGTGAAAAACAACTGCCCTGACCCCAGATCACAGCCAGGCAAGCCGGGAGAGCTGTAGCAACCGAGGGGTTGCCAAAAAAATCCCTCCTCCCTCCAGGGGCAGGGGATCAGGATTTCACAGCTCCCTGTGTCATCACTTTCGAAAAGTATAAGGCCCTTCCTTCTGGCCCTGGGGGATTCCCTAGGGCTCCCTACTCCAGGTGATGGGAAAGCCTCAGGCCTACAAGCATTTCAGGTCACAACTTTATCATCTAGGGCTGTACTAGAAGCAGGAGAGACTCAGGCTGACTTGCTGTGGAATAGGGACCAAACCTCCCCAGTGTCTCATGGCAGAGCCACCAGGAAGATTTTCCCCTAAAAATATGCCTCTGCTGGCACCGGAATTCCTTAGATAGCAATTCTTTTCTTTGGCTAAATCATAAACTCCCCCTCCACGTGTTCAGCGCTTTTGATTCCCAAGCACTTGGGCACATATTGCCTTTGTAATATCTTTCATTCTATTAATTTTGATAGAGCACTATCCATCTGTTTCCTTGTAACAAGATTGTTGAAGATGAGGCGCTTTGCCTCATTGGTGCTCCCAGAACACTTTATACTTACCTCTATTATAGCACTTAACACCTTTTATTATATCTATTTGTTTACACAGCTTACTTGCCCCTTCAGATTATGAGTTACCACAGAACGGAAGCTTCTGGACCCCACACACTGCAGAACACATAGTAGGTAGACAGCAAAAAATGGCGGGGCTCACAATCATTTTACGGGAAGGCTAGACCTTTCGTAATGATAGGAAGGGCTTCTCTGAAGGACAAGGTCAAGTAAAATGCTCAAACCCAAGCCTTGTTATCTTCAGACTCAAGGCTTTTTGCTGGGCAGAGGCACTTAGAAACTGGTGTATAATGTTTGCAGTTTACAAAGGGCGTTCATATAAATTGTCTCAAGTGGCCTCCAAAACAGCCTGGTGAGGGAAGGACACCATTTTTGAACTTAACTAATAAGGAAACAGTCTCAGAGATGTCAGGCAATTTACTGGGCCAACCAGCCCCAAACAAGGGCTTTGCAGAACTGTATTTCAATGCAGGTTCTGTCCCTTCTTGCTCGTGATTTAACTCAGCCACGGTTACTTCATTTCGAAAATGGGAATTGTAAACCCTGCTTTGCTGAAGTTGCTGAGATTTATAGATAATGTAGATACATTGCCTGGCTCAGAGTGAGCACTGAATGGATGGGGACTATTTCTGCTGCTAGTTGGAAGTTGGAAGCTAAAAGTTACATCTACATTTTCTGAGCCCTTCTGCTCTTGTAGTCAATGCCAGGGAGGGATAATACTTTGAGCCTGGAATATCAGAGCGGATGGTATTAGAGTCCAGCACTGGGGAGTTAATACCAGAATACAGAAGGAAAGTGAAATTTGGGCTGGAAGGGAGGAGAGAAGAACAGATGCTACTTACCTAGCATTTTTTTTTTTTTTTCAGTGTGGTCTTAGAGAGCATAGGAAGTGGTGAGGTGGGCCAGAAAGCATATCTGGATGTTCTATCCTGCAGCCCACTACCCTCTTTAAATTCTCTAGGAGAGTTTCATAGAACCTTGACCCATGGACCCTGCGGCCTAGGCCTATATGCTTCATGACCCAACATCTTCCCTTCTCTGTTCCCTCTGTTTGGTGAGAACATTGTACAAGTTTGCATACTCCCTCAAGGCTGGATAAGTGGGTTTCCAGATTGGTTATGGATCAGGGAAGCCTGAGCATTGGTTTGACTTTGATGTGTCAACACTGATCTGCATCTGTCTCCTTTTGCAATGTTTGGAAAACGAGGGTCTAGAAGATGAAGTGTTACCTCTTGCCTTGGCCACACTTGGAATGAATAGCCTAGTCACTCTGAATTCATTCGGTGTTTATGGGAATATCATGTGTAGTTCTGTCGACATTCCCTAACCATTATAATGCAGTTACCGTAGATAATGCTCTCCTAGTGCAATATGTTATCGCCATTTTAACAACCTGACATACGATCGGCTCATATTATCACTTAAATGAATCCATTAAGCAGCTAGAAGCTTCCAGGCGTCGGATATGGAAGCATCAAATGGGCAAACCTGAGCCCCTTCCAACACGACCGACCTCATCAACTGGAGGAAAGATCCTACCTGAGGGGTCATGCAGCTGGCTTGCCCAAGGACTTGGGAAATTGTTCCCTTCAGAAGCTAAGTTAGACCCCAGGCCCTGCTCTAGGAGAGAAACTCTTACCTTATGACACCCTTCTTTAATGTACAAAAGAAATGTTAGTACCTAAGAGCAAAGCAATGAGATGTAATCAAATTCACAACTCTGGCTACAGAGCTAAGTAGTTTAGGTCTGAGGGAGACAGCAAATTATACAGAGATGGGAAATTGAGCCTGAAATTACTGCTTGCCTGTGGGGTTGGATTTGAAGGATCGACTAACATTTGTAAAATGTGTAGGTTTACAGACTCTTATCACATATGCTGTATTTTATTTGCTCCTCAAAAATACCCAATAATGTAAAACCAATTGTCCCCATTTTACAGATGAGGAAAGGGAACTTTTCATCCAGTCCGTTTCACAGGCTTACACGAGGAGTAAACAAAATAAGACATGTGAACACTTCCCACATATTACTTCTCTTCCACTGAGATCTTCCTGGATGGGAAGGAGCCTCTGTCCAAAATTCTCTCTCCATTTACCCTGAACTCAATTCCAAATTCCCTTCATCAGTCAGCAGTCTGATTGGTATTGGATCCAGGAGATGGGTACATCATAGGAGTCTGGCTCCTTGAGTCCATTTTTAGAAACTGGCTAGTGATGGGAAGAACCAATATCTCAGAGATCAAAAGAACTTGATATAATTAAATAATTAAATGTCAGGATTCGTGGAATCTCAGTTACTAGGAACCAGCCACTTAATTCTACAGAAGGTGTCCCTTAGACCAGGCAATAAGGAGAAGTCCCAGAACTCTGAGAGGTTTGGATTAGGAGACTTTGAATTTTATTTTTTTTAAAGATTTATTATTTATTTGACAGAGAGAAACATAGCCAGAGGGGGAACACATGTAGGGGAAGTGAGAGAGGGAGAAGCAGGCTTCCCGCTCAGCAGGGAGCCCGATGTGGGACTCGATCCCGGGCCTCCGGGATCATGACCTGAGCCGAAGGCAGTTGCTTAACCAACTGAGCCACCCAGGCGCCCCGAGACTTTGAATTTTAAAGTCAAACAACGAAAAGTCTGTCCTCAGCTGGGATAGCATAGACTTTTTTTAAAAAAAAAGACAGAAAGAGAGAGTGTGCAAGCAGGGGAAGAAGGGGCAGAGGAAGAGAGAGAAAATCTTAAGCAGGCTCCAAGCTCAGCACAGGGCCTGACCCAGGGCTTGACCTCATGATCCTGAGATCATGACTTGAGCCAGATGCTTAACTGATAGAGCCACCCAGGAGCCCCTAGACATTTTTATTTTAAGACAATTTTTAAAGAGCAGTTTTAGGTCCACACAAAATCGAGAGGAAGGTTCAGAGATTTCCTCTATGCCTGATGCCCCCACACGCAATATGGACTTTAAGAACCAGCTTCTAGGGCTCAGGGGATAAGACAGAGTGTGAAGTTCTCATGGCTAAGAAAGGAGGAAGAAAAGAAGGCACCCAATGACACAGAGGTGGTATTGGCTGGCCAGGGCTTAGAGCAAGTCATCCTAAGACAGGGGAGCCACAGAGCCGGGAGGACACCCGGGCTCATATAGGAGAACAAACCCACTCTCTGTACACTGTCTAGGTCATCCCCATGCCAGCTGGGGCTCCAGGCTCCTCAAAGCTTTGGGTGAACCCTTCTGTTGCAAGGTCAAATTCCTCCCCTTAGCTCTCTACATTTGGGGCAGCCATTCTTGGTTTTTGTCTCTTGGTTGGAGGTCAAGGTCATCTGCTTCACTTTTTTTTTTTTTTTTTTTTTTTTTTAGCTTTCTTTGAGAGTTTGGAAGGTTTTTGAGATCATGGAGGGTGGAGGGGTGAGGGTCACAGTTCAGGGTGGCTCCTCCTCTACTCTCTCTACCTCACTGCTGACACCATCATGCCCTTTAGAAACTCACAGAATCAACGTGTGACCCTTGCACGGCATGCAGACCCCTCTGCTTCCGTCCTGGGAACAGCCCTGTGCAGCCAGGTTACCTTCTGTAGCCCTGAGCTGTTCCTAGCCTTGGCCACTCCTGTCTTGGGGAATCCTGGTGGATTTACATTCTCCATCTCATTTCAACCATTTTTATGTACTTTTTCATTTTCCTTCTATATCACTGTATTTCTTACAGAGCCAGAGGGGAGAAAAGAGGATGGACCAAGGAAGTTAAAGGGCACTGCAGCAAACTATATCTGCTTTACAATCGTGTCCTGACATTAATAAGCTGTAAATGGCATTCACCTGTGGACAAATAAACTGGCCACACCAGCGATGCAGACTTAGTTAGCTTCCAGCGGGAGTGATATGTAATCTACTTAACCAGCAGGGCAGAAAGGAGCTCCCCAGCCATAGGACCCCAGAGCTCATGGGGTGCAAGTTTCTCTCTCTTTCAGACACTTCCATCCTCTATTCATTTTACAGTGTGTGTGAATGACAAAGTACAGGGGGGTACAAACAGAGGACAACGAATTCCGTGCTCGGCCCTGGATTTGGTGGAGAAGGGAGGTGCCGTGGTTAGCCTGGACAAAGGCAGAACATTCGGGCAAGGTGAACATTTCCTGTCCACTGGGGCAGGTTTTCCCTAAAGAAAGTGGGAAAGGCTATTGCCCCCTCTGTGGTTAGTGGGGTAAAAAAAAAAAAGGGTACTTCCTCAGCTCTGTAGCCTGTACCATCACATAAATTGAAACAGACAGAATTACCACTGATACAAATTAAAAACAAATAAAAAGGGTACACAGAGCTGATTCTGAGAGTTCAAACTCCATTACCCACTGATTTACTGAGCAGTGACCTGTGATCGTGGGGGGAGGACAGGAGAAGTGAGGAGTCTCTGCGAATCCCATCAACCCCATTGCCATGTGGCACACCAGTCAATAAGCTATTTAATTTAATGGGAAGCAGTATTGACAAGCGGAGAATGCAAGTCACAAAAGATGCAGCTGCAAGGAGCAGATAAAGTCTTCAACCTGGCCTCACTCTCGGGATACACCCCCTTGGCATCCTCCCACTATTGGAATCAGAGGAGGGATCCATGGGATTTGGAGGATGTCAGGGCCCCAAGGGGATGGTGCTTAAGACAGATTACTAACACAGGGAGATGGAGTCAATGAGAGGTGGGTTGCAGGGGAGATTGGTAAGGAAATGGGAAACAGGTCTTTGGAACTGAGGACAATGCTATAAATGACCTTTCAGAGAGAAGGCAGCCAGAAACAGGGAAGCCAGCAATTCTACAGGGAAACCCAGTAACCAAATCCCAGGAGAATTAGCTCATCTGTTTGTTTTACTCTTTCTTATGGGGTCAGATCAGGAGTGAAACGTTCCTGGAATCAGAAGCCCTCTTTGTCTACCATGAAATGGAAGCTGAGAAAACCAAGCAAGTCACACTCATGTTTGGAAGATTTTTAGGAAGGGGTCAGATAAGTAGAAAATTAGAAGTGGAAAGGCCTGAGAAAGACTCTAGCCCAGTGCCCCCCCCACCCCCACTCCACCCTCCCCCTGCCCACACATTTGGGGACAGCCAGGCTTGGAGAAGGGGAGTGAGAAAGAGAAGGGAACAAAGGCAAGTGTGATAGAGTGGGCCATTTAACACCAAGTTCAGTGCACATTCCACTACTTTGAAGAGTGTAACAGACTCAAGTGAACACACAGGACTTGGACCACTCCCAGCCTTAGCACACACTGAGTTTCAAGATACGACTTTTGAGGAATAAACATAGAAGAGTGAGTTGGTAGCATTGTCCCATTGCTGACATTTATTTATTAAACAAACACAAAGAGAGTATGTATTTGTGCAGTAGGTATTGTTCTAAGGGTTTTGTAAACATCAGTTCCTTTAATCTTCAAAATAATCCTGTAGGAGAGGGACTATTTTTATCTGTATTGTTAGAGATGAAGAATTTGGGGTGTGGAGAAGGAGCTTCCTCCAGGTTCATCCAGCTGGGCTTGGAATGCAGGCATCCTGATTCTGCAGTCCTAACAAAGTGCAGTGCTACTTCCAATAATAACGGTAATATTAATAATAATGATGATGTTAACCATCATTGGTTGATTGCTTACCAAGTGCCAAGTGTGCTGTGAAACATATTATATAACAGAACAGTCCTAAGAGGGAGGTGTTGTTATTCCCAAGTGACAAGTGAATGAACTGAGGCTCAGATGGGTAAAGAGAATTACATAAATCCCACTGCTAAAAAGTGCCAACGCTAGGCCTCAAACCCAGGTCTGTCCTCTTGCAAAGCCCATTCTCTGAACTACTATGGAAGTAGGTCCTCTCCCCATGCCCAGCAGAAGAGCCAGGTCCCGGGGCTCTCGCACTGCTCTAGGATGCCATCTCCAGGTCAGCTTCTCATTGCTGGATAAATTCCTAAGCTCCGCGTGACTCCATCCCCTCATTTGTTGAGTGGAGGGAAGCTACCTCTTAGGACTGTTCATGAAGATCAAAGGATATAAATGTATTCATGGTTAATGATGATCGCAGTTATCATGATTAATACATTACCATGTATCGAATGATGCTATGTACGAGCCATGTTCCGGGCTCTGGGGATGTGGCAGCAGGGCTGGCTTCATGCATAGACCTCCTGTGTGGGTGCATGGAGTCCTGTGGTAAGAAAGGCCTCACACATGGAGTTCAGTGCTCTGGTTGGCTGACTTAATATTCTCAGTCACTGTAGCTTTGAATTTGTAAGTGAAGTCTGATAGGGCAATGGGATGTAAACAAGGGCTTAGAGCCTCAGCCACAGGCGCGGTCATGTCTCCTTGGTACAGATGATGACCACCTGCTCCCTTGCTCCCTGATGCTCTGACCCCTCCTGGCCTCCTTTTCCCAATTCCCATTCAGCAACCAGTGCTGCCCTCTGCCCCTGTGGGGGTCTGAGTGCATACCTGGAGAGAATCAGGCATGCCTGCCCCATAGCATCTTGGCTCAGAGCGTGACAGTGACCATTCCCGCTCTGGTCGAGTGGTGCCAACATATAAGTTGGCAGGCGGCCTTCATCCACCCCCAGTCCAGCCAGGTAACTAGAGCATTTCAGCACAAAGATTACAATACCCTTGGGGATTGCCCATCCATCATGGGTTGGAGTACTGGGCCTGTGGAAAGGGGAGATCCCTGGCTTGACTTTTCTGCCCCTGAGTGGTCCAGAGCATCAGTCCAGCAGCTGGAACCTGGCAGCCCGTGGACCTCAACTGCCTCGAGTCACTGGGTGGTCACGAGGGCACCTGTGAGGATCTGCACTGGCTCAGCAACTATGCCCGTGCCCGACAGAGTGCAGTTTCATGCAGCCCGTAAAAACCACCATGGCAGTCCAAGAGAGACCGGAAAAAAGAAAAAAATAAAAACCTTTATATTTTAATTCCTTGAACAGCACAGTTTTCCTGCTTTATTAATCAAGAGCTTGCATTTTCATTTTTTACTATGCTCTTATAGGAATTTGCTCAAGTTTCATAACAAAATACGAAGTTAATGGTTTAAGTGACAGAAATGTATGTCTCACAGTCCTGGAGTCTAGAAGTCCAAGATCAAGGTGCCGACCAACCTGTTTTTTTCTGAGGCTTCTCTCCTTGTTCCACATGGCCGCCATCTGGCTGTGTCCTCACATGGGCACACTTCTCTGAGTGTGCGCATTCCTGGTGTCTCTTCATGTGTCCAAATTTTCTCCTCTTATAAGGACACCAGTTTGATTGGATTATGCCTCAACCTAATGGCCTCATTCTAACTTAATTACTTCTTTAAAGGCCCTATCTTCAAATATAGTCATATTATGAAGTATTAGAGGGTAGGGTTTCAGCATATAAATCGTGAGGAGAACACAATTCAGCCCATAATAGCCCTCAAATGATGTTACTTGTGTTGTATAGAAGTGGAAAAAAAGATTGCATGCTTCTAGAGCTCACTTTCATGAGTGAGGAGATAGGTAATTAAAAAGTAAATATGCAATATGTCAGATGGTGATAGGAACCAGCGCACAGGGTGAAAGAGATTGAGAGTAATAGGGAAGACACTTACTGTTTTACATAAAATGACTAAGGAAAGCTTCTCTGAAACACTAACATTTAAACAGAGACTGAAGGAAGTCAGGAAATGAATTGGACTTATTTCTAGATAAGGGAACAAAAAGGACAAAGTTATTAGAATAGTGTCTGGTGCATAGTCTCATATAAATATTTATCATCATCATCTCATAATTCTTGTGATTACTTTCCTTGGGTTCATTCTGCTGAAGGTAATAGAGACCTAAGTGCACTCCTCAGTCTCGACTTATTCTGACCAAGTTCAAGGATTCTGTATCCTGCAACAGGTCAAATCTCGAATTCCTCTTGTTATGGGCTCTGTACCTAATGTGTCCAGAGTGACCGAGCCCTATGAGCCCCAGGTGCCCGCAGGGCCCCCAGCAAGTGTCCCATTGATTGCTAGTGAATGGCTTCTATATTTGTGACTCAGCTGCAAGAGCCCTAAGATTCCTCTCTGACTCTCTATTTCCCACTCAAGACTGGGGTGCAGGCTTCAACCCCAGGCTTTTGGCTTGGGGCCTCACTCTGGTTACTACCTCCTTCTAATGCTCCTGATGTCATGGTTCTTAACTTGGAGTGCAGGGGTGGGGGTTGATTTTTCCTTGCAAGGAGCATGTGGCAATGTCTAGAGACAGTTTTTTGGGGGGAGGAGGGGCTGCTGGCACATGATGCATGAGGGCCAGAGATACTGCTAACCAGCCTTGGACGTAGGCAACAGCTCCCCCAGCAAAGAATGACCCAGTCCAAAATAGCAGCAGTGCTGAGGTTGGAAAAGCCCTAGAGGGTAATACAGAAGGAAAATAATATACCAACTGCCAAAAACAAGGCAGAACAAAGGAAACATGGGAAAACAGGAGGAGAAACATAAAGCAAAATATTTCCTTAGTGCGAGGTGTCTACCTTCCCTAACCACCCCCTGCCCTTTCCCAGGGACCTCAGGCAGTGCCTGGAGGGCTCCCCGTAACAGATGGCCACCACCGGAGCTACTGCCTGGACCTTGGATCTTTTTTTTTTTTTTTAAGATTTTATTTATTTATTTGACAGAGAGAAATATAGCTAGAGAGGGAACACGAGCAGAGGGAGCGAGAGAGGGAGAAACAGGCCTCCCGCCGAGCAGGAAGCCCAATGTGGGGCTTGATCCCAGGTCTCCAGGATCATGACCTGAGCCGAAGGCAGTCACTTAACCAACTGAACCACGCAGGCACCCCTTGGATCTTGCTCCCTTTCTATAGCTATCCCACCCTGCATATACACTTGGCTGGACACCCTTCTGATGGCTCCAAGGGGGCTTCACAGAAGGCTGATTTGAAGACTTGCTACAGTCCAGGGGGGAGCAAACAGCTGGGCATCTCGGCACACTAAATCAGCCCCAGCTCCTTATCCCTTCCTAGGAAGGCTTACTGCTGAATCTGCCCCAATGACGATAGTGAGGTTATTATACCAAGAAGGTTGCCATGTCAGACCATAGTGAGATCACCTCAGTCTGTCACATAAGCTCCCTTTCCACTCCCCATGTGCTTGGGAATTGTTGCTCTAGCACCTCAAGTAATAGAGTGCCCACTGAGGTTCTTTAAATTGGATGAAACATCCTCCTTACATGTGGAGTGTCTGTCCCTCATGCTATCTCTGGGCAGTGGGTTGTGGGCAGGGCGGTGGAGCAGTGGAGTATTTCTCATTCATAGCCGGGCGATAATGGTGCAGGGAGAAGCCAGTCCCAACAGTGTCTGGACGCTTTCGTGATCCCCACAAGGCATGTCCCAGCAACCCGAAGACTCCCTTCAGACAAATTTCTATGGCAACAGACAACATCTAAGGGATGAAAGGGATGTTCTGAATGTCACTAGCATCCCAGGAACCAATGAAGTAAGGTCACTTAGAGATGTGAAGGGGAGGAGGTGCAGTGAAGGAAAGGGGACCCTGGAGTAGGGAGAATGTGTGGGGAGTTTGAAGCCAGGTTATACACAAATCCTATAGACTTTCTCCCCAAAGGGCAGAGGTAAAAGAGAGGACGAGAGTGTACCCACGGCTAACTATAAAGCAAAAACGAGGGAGAAGAGGAGAGAGGCAGGGTGTTCTGGATGTGTGCTTCTTTCCTGTCTTCTGTCTTGTCCTTCTTCCCCCCACCCAGAGATAGATGTGCTTTTTCTCAGAAAATGTTACAGAATTTCCTTGAATTCAATGGTGGTAGCAAAGGGAATACACAGGGAGAGATTATGTAACAACAGGCTGCTTACTCTTGAGAAATGTACTGCCAGACAAGAAAGCACTGGGCTGAGAATCAAGAGTCATAGATTCGAGAGCATTCTCACCACGGCTTCTGGCCACCCAGTCGTGGCCAACGATAAGACCTCTACAAACGGTGGCTTTTCCACAGTAAAACTATAATAACCACTCTGCCTCCACCAGAGCCTGTTTTGAGAACCAAATGAGATAATAACTGTGAATATGTTTTGTAAACAGCAAAACATTAAACTAGCATTTCCCATAATGTTCTCTGTAGAACATTAATTCCATGGGATGTTAGTGAGATTCTTGAGTTAAAAAAACAACAATAATGTTAAAGGGTTGTGGTTGTTGTTTTAATTGTGGGATTTGTGAGTATCTTTCCAATACTAAATTGACTGTGGAATCTTTTATTGCAGAGTATCTTGCATGACTAAAGTTACAGAGCACACTTTGGGAAATGTTTCCCTAAAGAAATATAAGAAATTATTCATACTGTTCTCGGCTGTGGTAGGAATGACAGCAACACGCAGGAGAGCAAAGGGTGAGGTTACCCCAGTGGCAAGAGGAAGGGGCCCTAAATGTGTTGCTCCACAGGCAAGGCTAAAACATAAAAGCAAAGGGTGAGAACCCCACACTATCTAAGAAAGTGAAATGGGTTGAACTGTTTTCCCCACACAAAGATGTGTTGAAACTCTACCTCCCAGCACTTCAAATGTGTCTTTGGAAAGAAGGCCTTTACAGAAATAACTGAGTTATAAATGAGGTCCTGAGGGTGAGCCCTAAAGCAGTATGACTGGTTCCTTATAAGAGAAGGACATTTGGACTCAGGAAGACACAGGTCCTCGAAGACAGAGGCAGAGATCGACGCAGTGTAGCTACAAGCCAAAGGCTGCGAGCAAAGCCCTGGAAGCCAGGGGAGAGCCGCAGACCAGATTCTTCCCACGGCCCTCAGAACCAACCCGGGGCCCTTGGAGGGCTCAGTTAGTTAAGTATCTGCCTTCGGCTCCGGTTATGATCCCGGGGTTCTAGGATCAAGCCCCGCGTCGGGCTTTCTGCTCAGCGGGGAGCCTGCTTCTCCCTCTCCCTCTGCCTGCTACTCCCCTGCTTGTGCTTGCTTTCTCTCTCTCTCTCTCTCTCTCTCTCTCTCTCTCTCTCTCCCTCCCTCTCTCTCTCTGTCAAATCAATCAACTGACCTTAAAAAAAAAAAGGAAAAAGAGAAAAGACTCAACCCTGCCCACACCTGGATCTAGGACTTCTGGCCTCCAGCACTTTGAGACAATACAGTTCTGTTGCTTATGGTACCTGGTTTAAGAGGCTCTACTATAGCAGCCTGGAGAAGGGAATCCACCATTCCTCCTTTAAAGAACCTGCAGTCTCATACACCCACTTTTGCAAGGTCCTGACATGTTGCTGCAACTGACACAGGTGACATAAAACTGAGCTCTATGTAATAAGGTCATAATAAAATTGGCTAAGATTCCTGCTGCTTTTATTTTCCTCTTAGAGCTCAAAGCATACCATGGTTGAAAAACTAGGCAACTCTAAAGACAAGCTGTTTTCTCTGGGGAGACATGCATCCCCACCCAGAGGAGGATAAAGGGAATGGCATACAGTGCAGTAGTTAAGATATTCATATTTCTTCCAAAAAATATACCCACTAAGCCATGGCGGAGATATGGACCAGGTGTTTCCTCAGCAGGAACACCCTACCTCATCTAGACTTCAAATGTGATTATGGTGTCCAGTATCTGGCACGAAGGGATGTCTGCAAATGGGAAGAAAAACACGATAGTTGGGCTTCTCAGAAGGTTCCAGATAAAACCCCAATCAGCTTTAAGCAATTAGTCTTTTGAGAATCATAGGGATTACTGTAAGGCATTTTAAAGAAATTGCTTTTTTCCCCCCTAAGATAACCAGTTCTTACGAATATCTAAACAACGTATTGATGCATTTCTCTATGACTTCTGACAGGGTCATTCTCTAGCGGGAAGTGTTTTCAGGGGGATAGTGTGAATGTAGAGTCCTCAAATTGCATTCTCCAGCCTTTTGTTGCAGGGAGTGTCATTAGCACTATGCCACCCCAAATTTTCTGATGTATTGTATTGGGCAAACTCACTTTTTCCACAAGCTCTGACAAATAGAAACACAATGTGGACAGAATATCAGCTTCCATTTTGTCCAGACTTCCAGGAAGCTCCAAATGACATTAAATGTTCGACCTCAATAATTATTAGAATTTTCACTTCCTCTATTTTTTCTGTAGTGGATGATTTCTGTTTTCTACTTCTACTTTTAAAGCCTTATTTTGTTATTATCTATCTGAAGTATGTCTTAGATTATCTTTCCTGAGCTCCCAACTAGAAATATCCAGCTGTCTACTATCTATGAATCTCTGTCTGCATATTCTACAGTGACTCAAGCCCAGATCACATTCAAAATCATGCTTTTATTTTTTCTTCTAAAACAGACAGATCCTCCTGCATTTCTGTCTTAATGATACCACCACCATTCACTGACTTTCTGAAGCCACATATTTGGGACAACTTACATGTCTTTCTTTTTAACCATGCACATTCAATCCATGATCATTCTGTTGACCTCAACTCTACTATTTCTCAGGTAAGTTTCCCACTATCTCTGTGCCATGTGCACCTTTACTCAGATTTCCCTGGATTCCTGAAAAATACCTCCTAATAATAAATTTCCCTTCCTCTAATCTCTTCTTTCAAAGAAATTAATCCAATAATGACACCTGGCTTTCAAGGTCTTTTTTTCTTTTTTTTTTTTTTTAAAGATTTTATTTATTTGACAGAGAGAAACACAGCCAGAGAGGGAACACAAGCAGGGGGAGGGAGAGAGGGAGAAGCAGGCTTCCCGCCGAGCAGGGAACCCGATGTGGGGCTCGATCCCGGGTCTCCAGGATCATGACCCGAGCCGAAGGCAGCCGCCTAACCAACTGAGCCACCCAGGCACCCTCAAGGCCTTTCTCAAGCTTGTTCTCCTTGTGAAGATGGATTCAGGTGTCTGTAGCGTGATGCACACCGTTACCTCTCTAGCTTTAGGTCTCTTGGTATGTTTTCTCAAGTTCACCTCCTCAGACTCAGGCCATAGCAGAACATATGATCACATTCACTTCCTCAGACTCAGGACACTTTGCACAAGACCTGTGCTCAGCTTTCCAGCTTCAGGCCCCAACCCGGCATTCATGCACACCTTCACATTTTCAGTAGATTTAGACTGTAATTTATGCTCATTTTGAATTACCTTCAATTTCACAATGAGAATTGATCTTAAATGTATACAGTCTCTGAGCCTCCTTCTTCTGGGTCAGTAGCACTACCATTAAATATCTCAACAGCTCTTACTCAACCAGAAATAACAGTTGTCTCACCAAAATAAAGTGCCAGAGGAAAATAAACACCAATCCTTTGAACTTGCTGTTTTCTTTCCCTTGAATGGCATTTTCAAACCCAATTCACTTGGATAATTCCTCATCATTCTGAGACTCAGCTCAAGGATCACTTCTTCCTCTGGAAAGGTTCTGCTGTTTTCTTGCCTCTCTTTAAAACTTACAGAGCTGTCTTGCCTGTGAGTTCCTTGTGTGGCTTAGACATAGTTCTACTATCTTATCACACTGCATTGTGATTACACATCACCTTGTCTATACTCACTGCTACCATGATCACTAAATTAAATTTCCTTGAAAGCAAGAACAACTGGATACTCCTTGTACACCTGGAATCTAGAACAGTGACTATCATGTAATGTAAATTTAGTAGTAAGTTTGTCCAGGAAATGAACAAATGAGAGTTTCCTTGGAGTTATATGAATTATAATGGGTAAATAAAACATAAATGACCTTCAAAGTTTAAAGCAATACCAATCACAGCGTGTTGTAATTACTAGTGATCTACTTCAGGGCAACGTAGTTCGTGTCTATGAATATGTCTATGGCCAATGTGATGATATTCTCTAGGTAAGTCACATGTAATTAACTGAAATTTACATTTTTTTACATTTTTTTAACAAAGACTTAGGATAAATCATGAGCCCTAAAGACATGATCTTTGACTATACACATACAAGATAAGGTTCTGTAGAGGGATAATGAAAAGGAGGCACTCAGAATAAGTAACTTCCACAGGGTCACTCAGGGAAGAAGTGGCCTGATGAATATTCACATTTGGGCATGCTGCCTCCAGATTCAGACGGCTTTCCATTTCTACTGACTGTGCAACACTAAAGAGAAATCTAAAGAATAGCATCATTTTTATCACAAGCTTTTATTGTGGGAAAGTTGTAAGAGGTCAGAGAAGTAGATGGAAAAGACATGATGGGAGAACTAAGATTTGAGCTGACTCGAGAATTGTCCACAAGTACAAAGAAAACAGAAAGGCATTCCCAGAGAAGAGAGTATCATAAACTAAGTTGCATGTTTCTACAAGTCATGGAAAATGTAACAAGAGTAGAAGGAAGAAAAGTATTAATTATTTACAGACAAGTTGTGAAAATAGTCGTAATCTATTTTTCTCCCAAGGTTTTTTCCCTTCAAATGCATAGGTTTCTGTTTTTCAACATTGAGACCATACTTTAACTACAAGTCTGCACCCTACTTTTAAAAACTTGTATATACACTGACACAAGCATTTTCTTGTGATTATAAACTATTTGCAAACATTATTGTTAGTGGCTCCCTGATCATCAAACAGATGTATGGTGGTTTAATTAAACATCTCCCTATTGTTGGACACTTAAAGTTAAGTATAAATTTGTTCCTTGGATTAGAAATAACACTGCTAAGAACATCTTTGTCCATAAAATTTATATATTTACTTTTATTTTTTTGTGATAAATTACAACAGGGGAATTCCTAGGGCTAAAATACTAAGGTTTTTACTGTTTCTTTTTTCCCCAAGTAATTAAGCTAATACTTGCAGGAACTAGGACCTCACTGATAAATAAGTTAAAGTCTCTGTCCTCAGGGGTTCACTTTCTAGAGCAAAAGTAAGTTTAGGCAAATCACAAAATACAGTAGAGTAAGTGTTTTAACTGAAAGGTGTAAGATCAAAACTATAGGAACACATGCAGGAAACAACCATCTCTTCTGGGAGAGCGAGGGACATCTCCGAGAAAGTGACTTTTGAAATATGTTTTTATTAGTGTAATTTAACACTTTATTTTGGAGAGAAAACTGTTACGTCCGATCAAGTCTGATCTATTGAGATAGTTAAAGCTGGTCCTCCTAACACAGAAGAAGGAGCCCAGAGATTATATATTTTTAAGATATACTGGCCTATACTATTAACTAATTTAATAATCATTACTCATATATACAACTAATTCACCAAAAAAAAACCCCCAAAACAAAAAACAAACCATACTCAATCACTTAACCCCCATTTGAAGAAGCAGCCCAGGACCTTATAGACATCTTCAACTTTGTGCTGCTTTGAAGTGGCAAGGAAGCTGCTTCTATTTTGGAAGAGTTGGGTATTAGACGCATCTTGTCCTAAACCACTGAGAAGAGAGTAGAGAAACCCCAAGGTTTCTGAGACTATCTCCTTCATTCTCCCTCCGGCTCCAAGGTTTCTAGACTTTCTCAGTTCATGGCACTCTTAGAGTCTTAGTGATTGTTTTCATGTGTGTCCCCAAGCCAAAGGAAGCACCTGTTTTGTTTACTATTAAATAGTTAGGTTAAATACATACCTAGCTAAATTTCACATAATACAATATATGTCCTAACAAGATAGTAGCCATCTGAAAAATAGTGCACATTAACTGAAAGAAAAATATTATACTCTATTCTCAAAGAACAACAATTGCTGACAAGTGGGACATGTGCAGGATTCTCAAGCTTGGAGTCAGATTAAATACGGTCACTCTTATTTCCTGTGCTACATTGGTTTTAATGTAATACTTGCTTATTCTCATAGTACATACTATAAACACAACTTCACAATGGTGTCACATTGCTTGGCTGGCAGGAATCTAAAATGATGCAGCTGCCACAAAAAATGCAATGGTGGCTCTTCAACAAGTTATATGTAGAATTACATGATCCAACTAGTCCATTCCTGGGACTATCCTTGAAAGGATTGAAACCAGGGATTTGAACAGACTCTTGTACACCAGTGATCATAGCAACATGATTCAGAATAGCCAAAAGGCAGAGCCTTTTATTCTTTTAGTCTTTTTCTACAGAAGAATAGATAAACAAAATGTGCTCTATACATTTAATGGGATGTTTCACCATTAAAAAGGAAGGGAATTCCAACATCTGCTGCTATGGGGATGAACCTTAAAGACATTATGGTATTAAATAAACCAGACAGAGAAGGACAGCTACTGCATAATTCTGCTTACATGAGGTACCTAGAGCAGCCAAATTCATGGAGACAGAGACGGAATGGTAGTTAGCAAAGGCTGAAGGGAGGGGAGAATGGAGTTGTTGTTTAACAGATATAGTCAACCAAGAATTGTCAGGAGGCAATAATAGAAGCAAAAGCATTTGTTTGGGATCAAAGAATTACAATTGAGGGTCTACAGATTTGCTCAGCAACCCAAATAATGTTCCCCTAGGAAGTAAAAGTTTTGCCTTTTTAAAAGGGAATTTTAAAAACAAGAAAGGAATGCTTGTATACATTGTTTACAAAGAATTCTGATTGGTGTTGGTGGCAGAAAACTAAACTTGGCTAAACATAATTAATTGCTAAAAGCATCACAAAACAAATGTCTGTTCCTGTAGTGAGTTGCAAGTATTCTTGCAAAGTCCTTGGGATATTTCCCATTCAAAATGTCATGGTTCCACTCGGTGAGGAAGTACATAAAGCCTACCTCCTTTATGGTCTCCCAGCTGCATTTTAAGACCCTTTGACATAAGTGACTCCATTTTATTCCATCTTCTTTAGTACAGTTTCAGTTTGGGATGATGAGAAAGTTCCCAAGATGGAGAGCAGAGATGGCTGCTCAGAAATGTGAATATACTTAATTCCAAGGAGCTGTACTCATAAAAATGGTTAAAATAATAATTAATTTTCTTACCACAGTAATTAAAAAAAGATATGATGACATTAATAGACATGTAGAAAAATCTAATGTTCAATCAAATCTTGAGCTGATAGTTTGTATGCCATCTGACAGATGCTGAGTCTTATTATCTATAGGTCCCTTAAAATTTTGAAATATACAGGGGCTTCTGGGTGGCTCAGTTGGTTAAGCATCCAACTTTTGGTTTTGGCTCCAGTCATGGTCTCAAGGTCATGAGATTCAGCCCCAGTTGGGCTCTGCATTCAGCGGGGAATCTGTTTAAGATTCTCTCCCTCTGCCTCTTCCTTCCTTCCCTCACTCTCTCTCAAATAAATACATCTTTAAAAAAAAATTTTTTTTAAATATCCAGCAGCATACCTGTGAGTTTGCTGCATTACTGTGGGGTTCCTTGGCAGACAGTTTGGAAACCACAACTGTTCTCTAACTTAAAGCTTATTATTTTCCTTTCTAGAAAGTTATGGACAAAGGGGCTTGGAAAAAGCTACACATACCTGTTCTGCCACTAGCCAGCTCTGTGATCTCAGAAAGTGACTTACCTTCCTCAACCCCAGCTCAAAAGGACAATCTAGATCCCACCCAATCCAGTGAGGTCCGCCTCCTTAGCCACTGCTCACTGCCCCCATCTCCTTCATTCTCTCTACCCTGGCCATCTGTAACTTGTTCCTAATCTGTCCCCTAACTTCACTCTCCAGGTCATTCTTCATGATGTATGTCTGCCTAGAAACCTTCCTCCCTCCACTCTCTTTATCTAGAAATTCCTGCTTGTTCTTTAATCCCCAGCCTATCACTCATGTGTAATCTTCCCTGTTGTTCCAGATCAACCAGCTGGGATTACTCCTTTGTGGCCATCAGTAAGTCTTTCTTTCTAGTTTGGAAGCTCTTTGAGGACAGGTTACTACTGCCCTTCCCACCATTGGGTCCGTGGTGCCTAGCGACCCAGTTCCAGGAAAGTAATAAATATATAGATATCCTCACTCACTGAAGCCAAGAGAGAGGAAAGAGACTGATTGCATTGTTGGGAGCTCACTTGATCCCTTCCTTCACCTCAAGGTTTGTTTGTTTCCCCTCTTCGTTAATATCTCCTTCTTTCTTCTAAAGCACTGGGTGCCCTCATGCCAGGGACAAGAAAGTACTTTTCTGATCTGGTTATCCAAGAGTGGGTGGGTGAGGGGAGTTTTATTATCTTAGGCACAAAATGATGAGAATTTATACATTTAAAAAGTATCTTAGAGTAAGTAAACAATTCTTCTCTCACTTCCCTCTTCTCCCAAAGTATAAACAATCCTCTGTCTCTTCTCTGTTAAAAAGATCTTCAGCAGCGTCTGGGGTGTGGAGAGGGGAGGAACGAGTCTCCTCTTGGATTTTCACTGGCAATAAAGGACTGCCTGGGCAAATCCCAGTGCTCCCTCCCTTATTATTGAGAACTTTGAATGTGCATGGATTGGGTAAATCATTTTACTCCCATGCTGTCTACTTCATGTCAATGAACAAGAATCCTGAAACAAAGATCTCATTATCTCCATTTTACTGGTAGGGAAGTTGACTCTCAGAGTGGTTAAGTGATGCTCCTGAGCACACACAGCTAACTTTGAATCCTCTTGCTATTCTCCTTCTTTCCTGCCCCCACTCCAGACCCACTCCATTTCAGCTTCTGGAAAAAGAAACATTGCAAAGATTTTCCCTTAGGAGCCCCTCATTTTCTCGGGCACTGGGACTTATGGAGTGCTGAAAGTGCCTATGATTTCGTCTGCCACTTAACTGAGATTAGCTGGAAGCAATCTGCTTAAAGTTTAAGCATCAACTTATCACTTTGTTAACTGTGCATTCATTTTCAAGAGGATGGTTAACTTTAATGGGAATGGGGGATTGAATCATGCAGCAACAGGTTCTGTGACATGTGGGGACCAGAAGGGAAGTGAAAGGACTTCCCTGTCAGATGTTGTATGGAGGGAGATCTGGTGTAAAGATCTGGATTAATTTTCTGCCTGCAATTTCCGAGAGGGGACAGACAGGAAGACTCCCACTCTGTTACCCTGTGATTGACATCAAGAAGTCACTCTTCTCAAAGCAGGACAGTGCCTGGTGCCTGAAAGAACGGTGGAAGCGGGGAGACAAGGTTGGAATTTTTCCTAGCCTCAAGAAACACAGATGATGCACACAACTATCAGAACTGCCCAATGGAAGGGAACTTCATGCCCCCTCTATCCCACCACTTCACTTTATAGAGAAAGGAAACTGAGGCCTAGGGAGGAACCATAGCTTGTCCTACAATGCAAGGCAGGTCACAGCTCAACTAGAATAAGCAGACTGCTTTCCCCATCTCTCAACTTCTAAAAGTCTCTTGAGTTCTCAGTGGCAGCAAAGTACAGCTCGCTTAATTCCATTAGCCAAAAGCCAACTTTTCTAGACTTTCAATAAAAAGCGTTCATTGAGTCATGCTCATATGGTTTCATGTTTTCTCCAAAAGAAGCAAAACTTTTATTTGAGGAAGTTAACAGGCTCACAACTTCTTGAGTGTTGATGATTTTTTTCTCCCAACCATCTTTAATCACTATAGTATAAAACATCATATATATATATATATACATACACATATATTTATATTTATATATACATATACATATTTTTATATATATATATCACATATCATATATAACACATTTCCTTATTAGGTAGGGAAAGCTTAGGGATTTTAACCTAATTAATAATGAATAAAGTGACTAGATGGGAAAGGTAGTTCTGAGAGAGCCTACAAAATACAGAGAAGTCAGTCTGGTTAAGAATTTGGTAGCTTTGGTCTCCATTCTGCTAGCTGCATTAATGATATTACCCTGCTTGGCATTTTAGAGGTGTCATCCCCTAGTTCCCCTTCAATCAGCCAACTTTCTCATACAGAGTTGGGCAAGTTTCTTTACTGGCACCTCTAATTTCTAAAGCTATTCATGAAATATATAACGAACAACTACTATGCATATGACATTGTCCAATATTCTGAAAATTGAAAAAAAAAGAAAAATCCCATTGAATAACTTATCAAGGGTCTAGTATAAAGTAGGAACTCTCAGTCTGCAGATAGCAATCCATTTGTAAGTTGTGAAATAACTTATAATAAGTAGGTAGGTCATGACCAGCATTTTCTTTTAATGAAATTGTGGCAAATTTCTAGAGTCATGGCCCTAAATTTTTTTCTTGCCTCCACGTGATTCATTGGCCAATGGAAAAATGACAAGCATGACATAGGTAAGGACTTCCAAATGCTTGGGCATTGGAACTTGCCCTTTCTTGAAGCTGTTGAAAACTCTGAGACCATAATTATGTGGATGAGCCTGGACAAGCTTGTGGAAGAAGAAAGACAGCTCAAACACCTGTATCCTGGGCTGTAAACTAATCATCAGATATGTGACTGAAGCCCATCTAGACCAAACCAGCCTCTCCTATCCTCCACAACTGACCCACCAGCTGACCACAGATTCATAAGCAAACTCAACCAAGGTCATCTGAACCTAGTCAAGAATAGGGTTGTTCAATTTTGGCATTATTTACATTGGGACCCAATAATTCTTGTGGGGCAGACTGTTCGGTACATGCTTAGCGGCATCCCCACTCTCTATTGACTGGATACCAGTAGCACCAATACCCCAGTTACAAAAAGCAAAATTATCTCCAGACATGGCCACATGTTCTGGTTGATTACTACTGGTCTAGAAAAATCACCCAACAAAATCATGGGCAAAATACATGATTCTTGGTTTCTGCCATTATGTTTTGTGGTGGTCTTCATGTAACCAAAACTATCTGAGACAGAATAGTGTAGAATAGGATAGATCAGGAAATGTCCCTCAGAAAAGGCAAGCACTATTTTATGAAGCAATATCATGTATGTAGTAAGCCATGATGTAAAACGTATTTCTTGCTCTGAGCTGTCATCAATAAAGGTTTGAAAGTCTCCTGGATTATTAAAGGAAAAGACATGGAACTGGATTTTTTTCCCCTAGCTCTGATACCTATTGACTGAGTAATATTAAGTCTCTTTTTCTCAATTTCCTAAGCCTTAGACTTCTCATCTAATAAAAGCAGCCTATCACAAATGTATGAGGGCTAACTACATAAGAGTGCATTGCAAACTATGACAAGTCATAGTGATATGTATTGACGTCATCATTGGGTTGGCTTCTGTTTGTCTTCTGCTTATGTCTTCCTGTCTCCTAAAGGCTCTCCACCTGCCTGCTCCTAGTCAACCTGCATCCATGATTCAAGGAGAACAGTGCAGACTTTATCTTGCCATGATGCTTCCTTCCCTGACCATTCGTTGAGTCCTTTTCACACTTACTAGATATGCTGAATGTCCACTTATCAAATATCACCTTGGCATTTATCACTAATTCAATTCAGTGCTCAGTTCCATTCTATTTTGTTTATGTATGGTCCATATTTTGGTTTCTCTTCCCACCTAGTCTGCAAGCTCCCTGAGGCTGGGGTCTGAGCTCATCTTATTTGTCTCTCCCACAGTATATAACACATTTTCCGGACACTTCATAGGTTTTCAGAAGGACTTAGCTTACTGATTCTCATTCAAAAGACCTAGTGTTTGCTTCTTTTCCACTTTCTAGATCTTGCCTTCAAAAGACCGTAGTCTCTTCCGTAAATTAGTCTGCCTCCCCCACAGGTCCTTTCCGGGGTTTGAGCCATCACCCAGACCCCTTGCCTGATTAATATTGGAGGCCAGAAGTGGAATAACTGCACCATGCTGATTGTTTGGGGTATCACCTGATAAACCGTTTCCTAAAAAGAGTATCACCCACCGGGAAAGCAGCAGCTGCCTGCGATAACTACGCTTTTCAGCTAAAGAAGACCCTGGGCACCTGACCTCCTCCTTGTCCATAAGCCCTGAGTCAGCCAATTACAGCACCACAGCCTCACACCCAGCAGAGCCAGGATGGAGCCCGGGCTCCTCACCTGGTTAATTCATGCTCTTCCCGCAGGAAGCACACCAAGCTGGAAGTGTGCACCTGGCAGGGAGGCATCCTTGTTGCCCTTGGGTTCTCCAAGGCTGTGCTCCACTTTCTCAACAACACTGCTCCCTGCCTCTCTGTCTCCCCCCCAAGAAATGACCCTGCTGGGCCAGCATGTTGAGACAAAGCTGAAAGCAGGATTTACTCTTTGTTGTTAGACTATTAACAAGCACGGTCTGTTAATGGTCTCTGATTGATTTCTGGATGCATACTCCCTTCTGGACTGTTGGAACTCAGATGCAGAAGCTGGTGTGAGGAGACAAATTGTTGTCTTGGTTCCTCATCCCAAAGGCAGCTGGGTATTTATTAGCTGAGTGCCCAGGTAGGAAATGGAAAACTAATTCCACCTTCCCCGGAAATCATGTTCTCTAGCAGAGGCAGTGTGGAAAGAAAGCACACTTGACTTGGGGCCTGACTGTTTGTGTTTGAAGACTATTTCTTTCCAGTAACTTGTTTCCCAGTTGCCAAGTTTCTGGGACCTTGGGTAGACGGCTTAAGCCCTCCTAGTCTGCATGTGTAAATAAGGACAGTAACGGCCCCTCTTTTAGGGCTATTGAGGAGCTCACATGAAATCCTCCCTGAGGAATTTTGAATAAATAGGATCATCAGTTACATACAAATGGAATTATGACCATTTCCATGATTTGTAACTTAGGGGAACATAGCTCCCTTCTCCCTCCCTGTCCTGAGAAGCATGCTACCAAATACACCAGCTGTCATAAAATGGGAGTTTGCTTTGATTTTCCTGGGAGGAGGGAGCTAGCTTCTACTTGAGGTTTCCCTTAAATAAAGGAAACTAATTTGCAGTGGAAGATTTTAAGTTGAAGGTGACTAGAATACTTTTCAATATAGAGGGCTTAAAACTGGAGATGAATACATTACCACTAATAAATATGTATATGGCACTTTACAGTTTATAAAGACAGGGTCTTCTCTGGAAGCTTCCAAGAGGAGCGCTGACCCCAACAGGTCATTCACTCAACAAATATTTAAGGGACACCCACTCTATGCAAATCATGACGAGGCCCTCAGGGTATAGCATGGAAAAAGGCAAGCAAACTCCTCTTCTATGGAGCTTACATACCTCTAAGAGATAGTCTAGGAAGAATTAAAAAAACATGAAAACAGAATAGCATATGAGGTGCTATCAGGAAAATAAAATGGGTAATAGAATAGTAGAGAGTAACTATGGGGTGCTGCTTTAGGAAAGATAGTGTGGGGAAAAGTTTCTGGGGCACCGATATTTGAACAGAAACTTTAATGGAGGAAGGAAGAAATATATTTGGATTTCTGAGGAAAAAACACATTCCATGAAGAAAAATAAGGGTAAAGAGCCTGAGGCAAGAATGCACTTGGTGTCTTTGAAGAACAAAACAATTCAGACCCATCCCCCTTCAGATTAAATGCTTTCTCAAGATCCTTTTCAGTATGTTTTTGTCTCCCTAGAAGAGATTTAGTCTTTTAATTATCATTTATTCACTCTTTCAGGGTAATAGTGCAGCAACATAACCTTGGCATTCAAGTGGGATGGAATTTCCAGTCAAAGCTGGCTGAGTTCAGCACGTCAGCTGTTTTAAATAAGGGCCTCGAACTCTGAAAGAGCATTTGGGAATGTTTATCCCCTTCAGACCTCTTGAGGCCCCCACTCCCTGTCCATCTTCAGAGTCCAGCGAGAAGTGGCTGGTCATGTACAGGCTGCAGTGACAGAAGCCACGGAAGGCCTCATCACCACGCCACAGGACTCGTGAAAAAACCCCAGCAGAGAGAGTTGGCTGTGCACCGAGAACATTAGAAGGGGACAAAATGAACCATCTCGGCTGGATGGGGGGAAGCACCCACACTTGCTTTAGCATTGTTTTTATAGCCAGACCCCAATCCAAACCCGACGATGGAAACCCACTTGCCCAACCAGTTCCTCTCTGTATATGGGGGCGAGCGCCTCACAAGTAGCCTGCTCTGCTTCCCAGAACAAACAAAGACACAGAAAACTCGAACTCTCCTTGCTCTTCTCTGCCACCTGAGTCACCAGCGAGAAGCCACTTGGCACCACAGGGTGCAGAAAACAGGATCGTTGTGACTGTATCAGATTTAAACTAGTTAATGATGACCCTTCTATTGCCTTAATGTTCCCTCTTAGAGGGAAAACTGTCATGCATGAGATTCTACTTCATTTTCCTCATAGGAAACCAGAAGGCAACTATCTGAGTGTGCTTACTCGGGATCCCCGGGCTTGCCATGACTCCAAGGAGTAGCAGGAAGGAGAAGCAGACCAGAGCCAAAAGAGGACATAGATCAACAGAATTTGCCTCTTGTCTGGCTTCTGTGGAATTATTCAGGTTCTATCCTTAGCCCTTTCCCCACTCCTAACCAATCAGCCCAATTACCTACATTTCCACATAGGAAGATTTGAAAAGCAGATTGACTTGTCATTTTCCATTTGTTAGAATCTCTCCAATGTCAGATTTTTTTTATCGATTATGGCTATGTGCTCCATGTCTGACAGACCTCCAATTTCCTGGGCTGTGCCTGGACCTGCCAATCCTTCTTTACTCTTCCATGGAGTTACCCCCTTTCACTGTAGTCTCTGTCTATCTGGAGGTCAGTCATACGCAGTCTGGAAATATACTTTTGTTCTTTTTAAAGATTTATTTTGTTTATTTGAGAAAGAAATAGCATGCATGCAGGAGCAGGGGAGAGGCAGGAGGAGAGGAAGTCAAGCAGACTCCTCACTGAGTGGGGAGTCCAATGTGGGGCTCAATTCCAGAACCCTGAGATCATGACCTGAGCTGAAACTAAGATATAGACACTTAACTGAGTGAGTCATCCAGGCACCTCTGGACATATTCTTGAAACTGAGTGTATTTCCACAGCCAGGTCACTTTAAAAAGTCTTCAGATACTCAGGCTCTGAATGACCTTTCTTCCAACCATTAAGTGGAAAATATAGAATTTCCCACAGGAGTGATAGCTAGATGGGTTTTCCCCTAGAAGATAGCTCTGCCCACCATCACCATGTCTCTAAGGAGTGGTCACTCATCCATCAGATGTAGCAGTTGCTCTGGGAGATAGAGACATGAGTCTTATCTTCATTTGGGGTCTTGGTTGCCTTGTTTGTAGTGTAAGAGCATTTGGAGCAGACTGTGTCCCACCCAGTGTTATGGAGGCAGAACCCCAAGGTGGCCCCATCCATCTGCCTTTTCATAAGTCCTCTGGCAGATCTGGCACATAGTCAAGTCTGGAAACTGCTGCAGAGTAATGGACTCAACCCAGTTTTGCCAAATTCCCTTACAGTTCCCCATCCCATCACTTTTGCCTTGTGTTTTCAAGGTTATAAAAGACACACACTGCCAACTCCCGGAAGCACACCACATCAGCTTCCAAAGGTAAAGTGGAGCATCAGGAACACCAACCCATAGGGCTGATGAGGCTCAGGAAAAGACTGTGTAATTGTGTCAGACCAAAGGGCTGGTTCCTTTCTGCCTCTGCCCTCAGGACACCAGAGCTCCCCCGAAGGAGGAGCCTCACTTATTAAGATCATAACTCAAGCAAGTTTCTTGGAGTCGCCGCACATGGAAAACTGCATTCTGCAAAGTGTTGAAGCTGCAAAGTCACCGGCTGAGTCGATAGACTTTTATTTTAACGATGTTTGTGATCAATATTTAAACAGGATTGACCCAGGCTGCTGTTAGTGCATCTCTCTCCTTCCAGCTGCTTGTGAAAGATAAAATATTTACTTGTGGGGGGGGTTATGATGGTCTGAGGCCAAGGGGGAGATGATGAGGGTGTGGTATAGGGCAAGAGTGCCATAGGACACATTAGTCTAATGGGTCTGGGGTCTCTTGGGGCTTTGGTGAAGACATTCTGAACAGATGATAAGGGAATGGAAAGATTTGGTCACTAGCAGTATACTTTGGGATATTAAGAGATTTTTCTGGAAAATAATCCCTGCATATTTAAGCTTGCTTTCACTGAAACCCAACAAGAATTAGTACCTGAGAGCATGGTTTCAGGTTCACACAGCTCAGGTGTGACCCCGTCACCCACATCTCTACAGACACTTATTTTATATTTTGGAGTCACATTTTACTCATCTGTAACATGATTCCTCATAACGTTATAAAGGTATAAATGAAACAGAACATAAAACAGTTGAAACATTGGCCCTCCATGGTATGTGCTTAATAAGCATTAGGGGCTACCTTGTCGATCTGGACCTCAAAACTCAGTTCTATTTGTCTCTCACACCCTACTTTCAAAGACTTGCATAACTTGTGTTCAAAATTAGATAACATTTTAGGATGTGGTGTGATGAGAGTAAAAAGAAACCAGAAGTGGCTTGAGAAATCAGGAAAACCCATATGGAACAGGCCACATTTAAGTTAAGACATGAAAGGCCAGCAGGACGGTGGAGAGCGACACTGCGAGAAGAGCATACATGAAACTTTCACATACCCAGTTGAATTTGGGGTACTTCTGTGCATATCAGTGTGGAGGAAGAGCTAGACACCCAGTGAACAAGATACACCAGAAAATATGTTGTCGGAGGGGAGGCTAGAACTCTGCTTCCTAAGCCGGGGCAGCACAGAGCAGTCCATGTTGGGGGCTGGGCAGGGACAGTTTGTGAGGTGTGCCAGGGTGACCAACCCTTAGGATGTATCAGGCACTTTCTCCTCTTAGCAGTGAAAGTTCTGAGTGCTAGAGACCCTTCAGTTCGACCACGACGCTCGGTCTCTATCATGAAGAGCCTGAGCTGTGTATGATTTCCTAAAGCCAAGGGAAGCAAAGTTCCAGAGAGACGAACTGACAGCATCAAATGCAAGAGAGAGAAAACCTGAGAAGTGCTTGTTGGATTTGGCAATTAGGAAGTCACTGGGGACAGATTAAGGAAAGTTGTGATGTCGAGATGTGGTTCTGGGCCAGACTTTTAGAGGCAAGGGAAGTCATCGTGGTCACTGTCTTCAGCAGGGAAATGACTAGATGGAAGCCATCTCTGAAAAACCTGATGTGTCTTAGGACTTTTTTTTTAGAGCCAAAGAAAAATCACACCACCCAAAACCAAGCAACAAGCCCCCGAAGGGCAGTCTGTGGAGCCTGTGTGCTCAGCGATTCCTTGCCTCTGGTGCAGTCAGAGGAGCTCGATATGCTGGTCTCTGGTGTTTGGTTCATAATGATTCTGATGTTACATGGATGACCAAATGACTGACTTTCCCATTGATCACGGGAGCCTGTGGTGTGGATGATGGATTGAGCCACCCGAGCAGCTGCCTTTGGGAAGTCTGATTTTGTCCAAATGAGCTATTTCAGACACTCTCTCCTCCCCATTCCCCAGTGACCATCTGTCTCAGGCTCTCAGGTTCCCTCTGTCTCTCTCATGAAACCCCTTATTTTCCCAACTTCCTACCCACCTTCCCTCCCTTCCTTTTTTTTTTTCCTTCTTTTTACCCCTCGATTCTTTCCCTTCCTTTCTCCTTTTGGTTACACATCTCCCTTATCTGCTTTTCTTCTTCTGGCTTATTTCTTAAGCTCCATTGTTATTTAGTTGGGACTTGGCAGGAAGAGGGCACAAGAAGCATTAAGATTCTTTTAAGGCATGGGATGGAATCCAAAAGTCCTCTTAGCACATCCCAGGGTCTCTGAATCATATCTACTCTGGTTTTGGCCCAGGGAATTACCTAAATCAATGGAAAGAAATGTCTCCCTTGAACCAGCCTCCTTGAGACAGGCCCCACTGAAGGAGATAAGCAACTCAATCCCTTTGACCCGGATCATTTTTTCCAACGTTCAGGAAACTGGACCTATTAACCTGAGCTTCACAGATCCTTCTATTGTAGAAGACTGAAGGACTCTATTTCAGGGATGCAGAACAAATACATTAATGGAAAATGGGCTGACTTTCATTACTATTTGAAAGTTGAACTGAAGCCAGCATGGATTATTTTAAAAACACAGATATATTTTTAAAGTCAGATCAGTCTGGATCTTATTGAACTTGACTGTCTCCATGTGTGTCTGAGTAGGCCATGGATGTGGATGTGAGTCTCGATATATTCATCCCTCTACAATTCTGTGAAGTTATCCCTCCACCAATAGAGAGGGTCCACGTCTATGCTTTAGATGGCCCACCTCAGAAACCACCATGCTAACTTTGAGGGTCAAAGCTCACACAAACTCTGCTGCTCCTTGGGGCTGTGTTTGAATAAGGATGGCAGGATCCTTACTGTGTTTCTTGTGAGATCAGAGAAAAGAAAACTGAAACAAAAATTTGATTTGGTTAGCAACACACTTTGTGCTGCCACTGGCAGCAAGCCACACATGCTGTCATTTATGCGGAGTAATTCTGTCTGGGTTGCTTTTAGAGCATCCTTTCCCTCTGCTCACCACACAGACCATTTAGACCCCCTCCTAATGCATTCACGTCTGCATCTATACGTGCATACAGATTATAAAATTTTAAGTGTGTGCATACGTATGTATAAGTTCATTGGGGGAGATGTATTTTAAATGTGGTGCTCTGTATAATCAAATTGTGATTTGGGTTTTCTTTCCTGTCTGTGTAAATTCTCTCCTGCCCATAGGTGTGGCGCTTTGCCCAAGGAAAGCGTTTTCCACAGTAAGTTAGCACATGTCCCTTGCCCTGTTTCTCTCACTCTACTCCTTTCGATGCGTAATTACAGTCTGCTTTATCTCGACAAAACGCTTCACTGCAACTTTTAGAAGTTCAGCAATACTTAATCTTCCTTCTCTGACACTCAAATCTGGTTACCATTTCCTTTCTCCCTCTCAGGCCTGCCTGTGTGCACCGCTAAGAATCAAGGTTCACCCGGGGTTCCTCTCTGCTTATGGTCATGTCCTTAGGGCATTTTCTCTTCTGAGGATTTTGGCCAAAGACATCAAAACAAAGATCTTCAGGTCTCCATTCTAATTTTAAGCCTCACCTTTCACCTGCAGATTACTTCCGAGCCACCTACAGGAATTTTTAACTAAAATTTGCCCCCAGATTACATCAAACTCAAACCTGATATGTTTTCCTTTCAAAGAGATTTTCACCCTTCATCTCTCATATCACCCTTCATTTCTCATATCCCAAATGTATTAAATCCTTGCCATTGTCGTTTTATTGCCCTCTTCCAGTGTTTCTGGTCAGTCCCCGAAGACGGTCAGGCTTGCTCAGAAGGCTGACTGATCCCTCAGCCAACACGTTTGTTTTTTCTTCTGCCCTGTTTTCTTCCCATCTTCCTCTCCGGTGTCTGCATTACTGACAGAAGGCTCTGCAAAATATCATCTGGGCATCTGAATCCTTGCTTACAAGCCCTCAGCCTTCTCATCAGTGACTGGGTCACAGCCTTCTTCTCTGTCGTTGTTGGTGGGCTTCACTCTCTAAGTGAAAACTAATATTGTTCCTTCACATGGGGCTTCTCAATGACACCGGGAAGCAGAGTGGTGACTTCTCATATCAGAGCAATTTGTTCAAAGCCCAAAGGAACTCCGCAGCGACTCCATCAAAACATTTCTTTCTTCCCAGCCACATAGCACGGCCATGAGATTCTGGCTAGCAGCCCAGGTTAGTCATGCAGTTAGTCTAGCTTCAAACACTGATGATTAAAAAATCATAAGGAAAAGACTTTCTGAGGGGCTTAGTGGGAGGGATAGCATTGGCAAACACGTGTAAAATGAGAGCAGAATTTATTCCTGATTTTGACAATCTACCCCCAAAATGAGTTAGAAGACCCAGTTGCTGTGTAGCCATGCAGCAGGTAAAGAGAAAGAATCATTTCTCTATTCTGAGCCATAATCCCAGTTCAGACAAACAGGTTCCCCACCCTCCCTGCATTGACAACCACCAGACTTGAGTAAATGGACTCCTCTGTTACAGTTTGCTTTATCCCCCTAAGCTAACTCAAGACCTAGCCCCAGAATCATCCCCATCAGGGGCTGAAACAGTTCATTCAATCTACTGCATTTCATTAGCATTATTCAGGGTAAGTGGTTAGCATAGAGAGTGGTGGCACAGCATTTGGCCCTGGGCCAGGTGCTCAATGTTGGGGCCCACAGGGCGCTCCCAGGGCTCTACCTGCTCTCTGTGGGGCTTCATCCACTGCTGTGTTGGGTGATCTGAGCCTCCACTGAATGCCCATTGTGTAGATGGGATCTGAGATTCATGGCCCATGACTTCCGGGGTCAATGTTTCTTTTCTTTCTCTGTCTTTGGTGCTTCCTTGGGTACCATCTTCAGTTGCTTTCCAATTCCAGTCTTCACTATTATGCAGTCTTTACTATTATGACTATTTCTTGCCATCTGAACCAGGATTAGTCATGGGCTCCTTCTGGACCCAACACACGTATATGAAAGGAAGTGAGCTCTGGGGCCTCCGTGCTTCACAATGCCAGAACATTAACATTTCTTTATCAATAACTCTCCAGCTCGTAGGACTGGTTTGAAGATTAAGGAAATAGAAATGTGCAAAATGCCTAGAAAGTGAGTGGCAAAGAATAAACACCCAGTAATTCTTAAATATTTTTGCCATTGTCACCATGGTATCCCAACTCAAGCTTCCCTGGATGTTCCTCTCTGTTAGCTACCAGAGAAAAACTAAGCAAACTAATTTTGTTTAAGAAAAATAAATAAAATAAAAGACAAACTTCATCACTTCTGGAAAGATACTGCAATGGGCCAACTGGCAGACACATTAGTGGATTCTCCTCAGCCAAATAAGTCCTAGTCGTGTTCTGCCGTTGCTGTGGACGTAGGTTGTCTTTTCAATGAAAATCTAGTTTATTTTCATCCCTAAGGTACCTCCACAATCTTCCTTTCTTCTCCCTTCCAATGATTCAATCCCAACCAAAACAGGAGAATAAAAGGCTCTATTTGGCAAGTGTCTGACAGAGCAACCCTTGAGGGAACGAAGCAGAAGGAAGCTGCTTCCATCTTTTAATTAGCAGTGTGTGTACTGTCCAGCTACTGGTCATTGTAGCAAGGGCTGAAGAACAACAGGCTTCTCTTTCCCCATCCTCTTTGATTTTTCCCTTAACTACCCCTCACTCCCCATTCCACCCTTCTACTGTCTAACACCCAACCAAATGTGATTATTTGCATGAAATCAATACCATGATTCACACACAAAAGCCCAGAAAAACCTGCAATGCAATTGTGTAATTTTTCATGAATCAGACTCCTAAGTGCTTGCCAACAAGCTAAATTATCCTCTTTTTAAGTGTTATATATTTTTTCTTCCCTCTTTCTTCTCTTCCATGTACTTCTTAATATTGATAAGCTTCTCTTAGTTGAAGGGAACATTTGCATTTTTCTTTAGTTCTCTGTGTGGCAAGCACATCAAAGGACCTGACTCTCCGTGCCTTTTTATTTTTCCTTTTCAGTACCTGGACTGTTTAGACAAACTCTTTGAAAAGATGGTGTTATTTTAGAGAGAGAAGGGAAAGCTGGTATTGTACAGTCTCAGTTTTAGATCTAATACTGAAAGTCACATGAAAGCTAGGTTTGATTCTTATAATTTGATCAATTAATCAATTAACTACTAGTAGTTACTATCTGGGTTTCCAGCCCTATACTCAGTACTTTGGTAACTGTAAAAGCAAAAAGAATTAAAAAAAATAGTCTATTAGTGCAGATAAAATGAAAGCAGTTTGTAAGCCCTAGTATAACTGGGGGCGCCTGGGTGGGCTGTTGGTTGAAGTTCTGACTTTTGGCTTCAGCTCAGGTCATGATCTCAGGGTCCTGGGATCAAGTCCCGAGTCGGGCTCCCTGTTCAGTGAGGAGCCTACTTGAAGATTCTCTCTCTCTCTCCCTCTCCCTCTGCTCTTCCCTCTCTCTCTCTCAAATAAATAAAGAAATCTTTTTTAAAAGTACTTATAACTATAAAATTATGTACCATGGAGCAGTAAGGCGGCAGATGAGAGCAGGGAGAGAGGTCACGAGGGCTAGACAAGGTAAGCACGGGTTCCCAGAGGAGGAGCAGGGACATAGAGACCTGGGAATCGGGTAGAATTTGGATGGCGGTAGACAAGGCAAGTCATTCTAAGATCTGTTCATGATCAATGGTGACTGTCGTGATTAGACAATGAGGACCCGGTTTCAAACGACCCAGCTCTCTCTTGCAGGTCTCACCTGCACTGGCCCACTTATATTGATGCAGGCTTCACAGCCTCCCAGGATCCAGGTGAGTCAGCCTCTATGGCCAGGGAGGTGACCTGCTAGAGAAGGTCAGACCAGCAAGCCAGCTGAAAATGGATTTCCTCTCAGCGAGGTAGGAGATGATGCAGCAGACTTAGTAGGATAAAGAAAAGTGACATTTCTTGGGCTCCACTATTGCATAATATAAAAGCATACCAACTAAATACTCACATGCACAATAATCATTAGAATCATAATATACATACAGCTTTCTGGTTTTATTCCCTTAATAAATCATGAACTGTTTTGGCTATGCAGGTAATTAAATATTATTTTAAAATATGATTTAATGGCTGAATGATCTATCATATTGCTTTGCTACAATATGTTAAAACTCCCTCCTAGGGGCATCTGGGTGGCTCAGTTGGTTAGGCCACTGCCTTCGGCTCAGGTCATGATCCCAGAGACCCGGGATCGAGTTCCATATCGGGCTCCCTGCTCGGCAGGAAGCCTGCTTCTCCCTCTCTCATTCCCCCTGCTTGTGTTCCCTCTTTGGCTGTGTTTCTCTCTGTCAAATAAATAAAATCTTAAAAAAAAAAAAAAAAAAACAAGAAAAACAAAAAACAAGAAAAAAACCAACTACCTCCTATTATTACCCATTTTTATTATTTCCAATTTTTCTCCTTTACAAAAAATATGGTGATAAATACCCTTAATATTAACCTTTTATAACATTTCTAATGATTTTAAGACATATTCTTACAAGTAGTATTATTGAATCACCAAATATGAACAGTTTAAGACTCTTTATAAATAGTTATAATCACTTTCCAGAAACATGGTACCCATCTTAGTCCCAGAAGAAGCAGTGCCTATATATATATATATATATATATATATATATATATATATATATATACATACATATATGCTTTACTAAACCCATTTCAAACATGGGATGCTGCACACACATTTTCCATTTAAAATTTTAAACTATATCATACATACAACAGAATATATTGTTATTTGCAGGTACCAAATGCGCATACAATTTAAAAATAACTTACGAAAGCTTAAAGCATGAAGAAACATGCTAACCCTGGGATGCCTGGGTGGCTCAGTTGGTTGAGCCACTGTCTTTGACTCAGGTCATGATCCCATGGTCCAGGGATCCAGTCTCACATTTGGCTCCTCGGTCAGTGGGGAGCCTGCTTCTCCCTTTGCCTGCTCTGCCTGCTGATCCTCCTGCTTGTGCTCTCTCTTTCTTTAATCTTTAAAAAAAAGAGAGAGAGAGAAAGAAATAAACATGTTAAACCTGACTCACAACTTAAGAGAATATAACCAAGTGTCGAAGCCCCCTACATGCTTGTCTTCCACATACCCCCAGTCTTCCTACCTACAAGAAATCAACATGACATTGAATTTTCCATCAGTTACTTCCTTATAGGTTTGCCTATAAGGCATATATATATATATATATATATATATATATATATGCATATAACGTAAAAGCTACACAACTTAATTCAGCTTGATCTTAAACTTTGCGAACATGATGCTGTATGTATTTTTCAGCAACTTTCTCTTTTTTTTACTCATTTATTTCACTGCTATCAAGTATTTCATAAATGCAACATGGCTTATCCTTTTTCCTATTGATGGATATTAGGGTTGTTTCTAGTTTAAGTCTTTTTTGGACAAACCTGCTGTGAAGATTCTTGAGTGAGTTTCTCCCGGACCATGATTTACAATCGGGAGTGTGTGTGGCCCTGCGGAGACCTGTGGCTTTCCAAAGGCCCAAGAAACTTTCAGGGTACCAATTTACAAATCACCAATTTCTGTTCATACATTTTCCTTTAACCAATACTTGCTAACCTCTCATATTTGACAGCTCTTTTCCCACTTTACAAAAGAAAAACATACCTTTCACTCATCTATATTCCTAACACAGTGCATTAAACTGGAGTATAAAAAATTCCAGGATGACAAACAAAGAGACATTTAAAATTTTTATGATCGTGTTGAGAAAGCGAATGACTTTAATGAATGGTAACAAATCATCTTGCAAGTCAGATGCATCCCAATTCTTTGTTGTCCACAGAAGTGATCTTTCAGCTGCTAGATTTTTGAAAATAATTTCTGATGATAAAATCATCAATCATAAATCACTAGGTGATATTTAGCATATAGCTGGGAATGAATTCAAAGAATTGAGTGACACTGCTAAACAAAACTTCCACTCCTCTATATATTTACAAGAGCAAGGGCTCATTTTATTTTATTTTATTTTATTTAAGATCTTATCTTTTTATTTGACAGAGAGATCACAAGAAGGCAGAGAGGCAGGCAGAGAGAAAGGAGGAAGCAGGCTGCCAAGCAGAGAGCCTGATGTGGGCCTCGATCCCAGAACCCTGAGATCATGACCTGAGCTGAAGGCAGAGGCTTTAACCCACTGAGCCACCCAGGCGCCCTCATTTTAGTCATAAATAATACTTATCCTTTGATGTATGAAACCAGTTGGAAAAAAAAACTGTTTCAATAAAATAAACATTTTCAATAAACTTTTAGTTCTCATAATTACTAATTATCTAAAAAAAATTTATTCACATTGTTGTAATCAATTGTGTACGACTGATGACTGTAATGATAATTCAATCCAGAAGAAATTTTTGATACTTAGAACCTCATGGTCATACAGAATATCATTGAAAAACTCAAGTTTGCTCTAAAGAGATATAGCAGGGTAATCAATTAAAGGATTTTAGGCAAAAACAATCGTTAAATTTAGATAAAATTATTAAGGGAGACATGGAATAAAAAAATATTGGTCTAAGGAGTAAAAGAAGTGATTAAAACCTTAAATCATTTAAGAATTTGACCTTGATTTTTTTTTTTTTTTTTAGTAATTTCTACACCCAACATGGAACTGGGATTCACAACCCTGAGATCAAGAATCACGTGCTCTATAGATTGAATGGGCCAGACGCACCTCTTCTTTTTCATTTAAAGTTAGTACACAGGAAATTCTACGTGTTGCCTGCATTGAAATCTCCAATGAAAAGTGTAGATGACAATTTAAAATTGTGTCAGCAGTGCACAGGTTTTCATAATTCTCTTAGAGGTGTGCAGGTGAAAACATTTGACAACCATCACATGAGGGCACACACCCTAGTGTGGAAATATATCCAATGGTGGTCATACCTTCAATATTTCTAAGTGATATTACATTGTTTTTCAAATCATCCAACCCTAAACTCTGCAGTATCAGAACTGCAGAGTTCCTAATTGCTGAACATCCTCTCAAACAGTGATTATTGCCAGAGTTTTCCATTTTTGCCAAGCTAGTGGGTGTAAAATGGCATTTCATTGTGGTTTTAATTTGCATTTTCCTGATTTAATGAGGTTGAGCATATTTTCATATGTTTATTGGCATTCCTGTTACTATTATTTATTTTTAAGCTTTGCTAATTTGATTTACAAAAAGTGATGCCTCATTTCCATTTCTTTGATAGCTAACAGGGTTAATACTTTTTCATATGCTTATTAGCCATTTTTATTTTTTATGAGTTGTCCATTCATATCCTGCCCGTTTTTCTATTGGGATTTTAGGAGCTTTCTTATGAATTCAAATGAGTTCTATTAAGGCTAAGCCCTTTACTTGTCATATTTATTGTGTTGCAATCCTGGGATAAACTGTACTTTTTTATATGATACCATAGTTCTTTTAATATACTTATGAATGTGATTTGCTGATCTTTTGTTTTGGATTTTGGCATCAATATTTATAACTCAGATTGTCCTGCCAGTGTTCTGCTCTGTTTTGTTTTGTTTTGTTTTGTGGGTGTGGCACTGTGTCAAGTTTGAGTATCATGTTAATGCTTGCTTCTTAAAATGACTTAGAGGATTTTTACTTTTTGCTAGGCAAACTAATCAATCGTACTCTCTGGAAACTGTTTTTTGAAAAATCGACAAAAGACAACTATAAAATAATCTACAACTGGTTTTTGTGGGGAGTGTGTGATTCTTAAGAAAGTTGTTAGGTTTTCTTTAAAAAAGAACCAAATTTAGTGTATATACTTTGTCTAGCATATCATTGAATTCATTAAGAATTTTAAACTTATTACTATTGATAAGTATAGTTTGGCTTATGAATTTCCAATGTCCTTTGTACTGATTATATATCCCTCTTATTGCAAATTTTGTGTACTTGTACTTTTTATTTCTTACTTTGAAATGTCAAAAAACTTTTTAAATTTGTTTTTCTCAAAGAACTATTTCTTAAATATATTTATGAATTTAGTATTCATCTTATTAATGATTTGTTGATTTCTCCTTTAATTTCATTCTTCCCCTTAATAAATTTTAATCTGTTGACTGTCTATTTCTTTTTATTGGCTCTCTATTGAATAATGAACACATTTAAAGCTATTTTTTACTCTTATTATGTCTTTATGTCAAGGAACAACTTTCAAAAGTCAACTAGAAGATACTGTTTGTATCTTCTTCTTGTGATTAATCCTCCAAAGATGCAACTCTCATCTTTGCCCTCCTTAAAATACCTTAACTGTTTTTTTCACTAGGTACTGAAATAAGTTTCAAGTTCTTACCTTCCATTCATGGTTCTCCACACTCTGGCCATCACAGATATTTCTAAAGTCCACTCCTAGTACTTCCTATATCTAGAGCTCATTCTATAGTATAATTGGACACTAATTTTTCCAAATATTCTAACCACCATGCATTTGCCTAGGCTTTTTTTTTCCCTATTGGGAATGTCTTCCTTCTCACTTCTCACCCCTAGAAGCATAACCATCTTTTTCAATTTTATTCAATTCTTCAGATACTTGTGGCTTCCTGGGTTGCTGGAGTCACATAGAGTTAGAGCCATCAGGTTATCTCTTGTTGGTCACTTGGCTTCACCTTGAACCAGTGCCATGCACAGGTTTGATGATGGGGCCTCGTGTACTCAATAGTACCCCCTTTTTAAAAGCTGATGTACCATGCTTTCCCAGGCACATCTTAACCATAACACCATTTTAATCAACAGTAACCAAATATCATCCAAATCAAGACACTTGTTTTGCTGCCAGGAGTCACTTAATAATTATACCATCACAGTAGATATAAACCAGGCCTTTCCTGGCAAACCAGGATGTATGATCATCACCAAGGTAGATCTCATGATCTGTGTGTACATACTTTATCTATCTAGATATAGATATAGATATATCTTTTCTTACTTCTTTTATTCTCTGTAGAAAGGGGATGGAGTGATGGAAGGGGGTGGAAGAGCACATTGTATAAAAGTACAGAAACAAAGGATGCCTTGATACAGATATCCCCACCTAGGATTCTTCTGTGTGCCTATCTGGGTTTTGTAGATGATGCATAGAGATTTTGGCTCTTGCCAATAATAAGTATTAGGCTCCTTTGCCCTAACTGTAACCTCTTAGGATCCAAACTAACTGAGAGGAGACAGAGACCCATCTGGTTCAAATAATCCTAGGATATTATATTGACCTCATAATGTCTGAGACATGTCATGGGAGAGAGTGATGTGATGTCCCAAGCTTATCACAAGATACACACTGTCACAAAAATTTTATAGCTCCCAGTGTTACAATATTTTCTCAAGTCTTCTCCCAATTCCATTTGCTCTCCTATCACCATGACAACACACATTTCATTAATAATGGAGACCTAAGGGAAAGCTTCTGGTGTCAGTCCCCTCTCAGGACTCACCTCCTGCTTTGGCATTCTATGAAACCATTCTGATTCTAGACATCACGCTTTGAAGATTCCAAGTTATCTCAATTTTGCATATCAGAGAAGAGGCTGCTGAAATACTGTGTATGGTGACCATGCGAGAGTTTGCCAAGCCTTCCTGAAGCGATTAGCTGGAACAACAGACAAAAAACAGAGAAAGCCATTACAGAAAAAGCTAAGCCTTTCGATTTGAAAATCGATGTCTGAGTCCTGGTTCTGACACAGAGAAACAGGGAGAGACAGATTCCAGGCTTTTCTCATAGTACCTCTCAAATCCAGGCCTTAAGAGTGGGGCAGTGAAGAACAGAATTTGAGAGAGGGACCAGTTCCAGCTGCTTAGCTAAATTGCTGACAACCGGGTGGTCCCTGGTCCTTTTTTCTGTATAGACTTGGTCAACTTTAAAAAGCTTGTAATGTAATTCAGAAGAAGGAGGAGGAGGAGAAAGAGAAGGTAAAGGAGAAGCAGCTGTAGAGACCCTGTGGACAGAGAGATTTACCTTTGAATCCCAGGCCCAACACTTCAGTCGGGAGATGCTGGATAAACATATATCGCTCCAAATCACTGTTTCCTTTCAATAAAGTGGAGACAGTAAATACTAACATTGAAGATGAAAGTAAATGTATCTGAGCCTGTAATGTAAACTCATCTCAATAAAATTAGAAATCATCAGACTAAGAGCAGCAACAGCAGCAGCCTCACCTGTGGGCTTCGGGAGGACCAAGTCTGAGCCCTCCCTCTGGAAGTGCTGTGGTCAGATGGGGTCCACCCCAGCCATAGTCCTGCTTCAGGAGCCCCAGGTCAAGCAGTGGGAGAAATTAGACGTGATTCCAGGGCCCAGTGGACCAAAATAAGTTCAGGAACATGAGCAGTCAGAGTCAACAACAATAAAATACTGAGTTTTGACTTTCTGTCCTGGGAAGAGCAGACAGGCAGGTCAGAATCAGCATGTATGCCTGAAGATGGTCAAGATGGGGCAGAGTCCACGAGGGTTTTTTTCCCCAGCCCCTAACGCTGCCTTGTCTGGCTCTTCCACCTTCTCCCTCACAGGGCCATGGAGGCCTGCAGATACTTGGGGCAACCGAGCTGCAGAAAGCAGAGACAAACAAAAGAGCCTTCTCATCTTTCCAAACAAGAGGGCGCTGGCCCTGAGGCTCAACCCAATGGAGCCCATTTTAAGTTCTCTTTATTTCACTTCCCATTACCTCGTCGATCTTTTCCATCCCGAGCCTTCACTTCTGCTCCCATGTTTCTCTTGCCTTCCTTTTCTATTTTAGTTTCAGCATTACCTCTCTACATCCAGCCCTTGTCAGCTCATGCCTAGTTTAATTCAGTACCTTCCACCCAGATGTCCCTGTCTCCAGGGTCTGCTGACTCCAATACATTCAGCACAGCTGCCAGGAAAATCCTCCTTATGCAATGTTGGCTTCATATCATCCCCCATCTCCAGGGTCCCCAGAATCTCTGGTTCCCTCCCCCTGCCTTGCCCTTCCCCAGTCCCACTCTTCAGTCCTCACAGCTCCCCTCCAACCTCCCCTGCTGCTGAGCTCAGTGGCTTCTCCAGGCCCAGACAAGATTTCCTTTCATAACCTTTGCATGTCATTCCCCAGATCTGCAATATTCTCCCCTTCCTCTCTGCTCACCACGTCCTTGATTACCATTCAAAGTTAAATGAAAATCACACCTTCCTGTACACCTACTCTGCAATGGTCTATCATCCCTCGGTTTTTGCACAGAATCTGGAGATTTGTGGGATAAACCGTGATCCCTACAATCCCTCCTCAATGCCCAAGTTAGCCATGAAGTCTGATCTTGATCCTTCCCTAGGTGCCAGCTTTATAAGATGGCTCCACTGAACAGTAGTTCTTACTTGATGATAGGTTAGTTCATAAATGTTGTGACTTCATTTCAATCTCTCTCCGGAACTGGCGGAAAAGTCCCCAGAGGCAGACTCTGCTGTCTAGTCGCACCCCCACTCTGATCGCATATGCATAACTGTGTGCATGCAACCAGCTCAAGAGACACGTGTCACTGCCTTGAGTAAGACACTCAGATGGGCCTGGGAACACTGACCTTTCAGTAAGAGAAAGAAATTGGAAATAATCTCAGCAGTCAACATTATAAATACATTATGAGATAGCCTTGTGAGGTCATATCACTCCCACCTTAAAAACCTTTTTGAAGAGATTTTTAGTGACATGAGAAAAATTTACTATATAAACTTGCTTTATATATATAAACATATATAAATATATGCACTTTCCATATAAATGTAAGATGTCTATGGTACAGTATAAAGATGATGAGAAAAGAGAAGGAGGGAGGGAAGGACAGATGAGTTAATGGAAAAAAATGCAGCAACATGTAAATGATGGTGATCCTGAATAGTTCTGGGTATTTTAAAATTTATTTCCTTCTTTGGGACCTTCTATTTCTTTTTCTCTTTTTTCTTTTTTTTTAAAAAGATTTTATTTATTTGACAGAGAGAAACACAGCCAGAGAGGGAACACAAGCAGGGGGAGTGAGAGAGGGAGAAGCAGACCTCCTGCCGAGCAGGGAGTCTGATGTGGGACTCGATCCCAGGTCTCCGGAATCATGACCTGAGTCAAAGGCAGTCACTTAACCAAGTGAGCCACCCAGGTGCCCCTGGACCTTCTATTTCTTTAGATTTTCTAAAATAACCCCACACTGCTTATAATATAAACAGAAAATATGAACTTTGTTAAGACTACAATTGCTTATCAAAATGTCACATTTTCAAATAGTATTTTTTAAAATATAACATCACAGAGTGAAAGAGTAGACTGGTGGTAGGGTGGAGAAATGAACTGGTCATTGAGAATAAAATTTTGATATTTAATAAATATCTAGCTTTTATAAAAAGGGCAGCTACCTGGCTGGCTCAGTCAGTTAAGCATCTGCCTTCATCTCAGGTCATGATCCTGGGGTCCTGGGATCGAGCCCTGCATCGGGCTTCCTGCTCAGTGGAGAGCCTGCTTCTCCCTCTCTCTCTTACCTCCCCCATCCCTGTGCTTGTTCTCTCTTTTTCTTCCAAATAAATAAATAAAACTCTTTTAAAAATAAATAAAAAGGGCTGCTAGCTTTCAATGGTAATACCCTATTCCTCAGACCAGGTAGGAGACAATTTTTGGTGTTTCTGTTTGGAAATGCTGTCAATTCCATCCCTTAAATGATAAAATTACCATGTCCACTTCCACCACTTCTGCAACCACTATTGCCTCCATCTCCACCATCACCTCTACTTCCGTTTCCACCACCTATGCCTCTTACCACCTCAACCACCATCAATCTAAAAGAGTAGGCAAGTCCTCTATGGCAAATAGGATTAAAGGAGAGTATGGAAATACAGAAAATTAGAACACATTCCCCAGAGTACTGTACTTTAAATATTGAAAATAAGCAAAACTTTCCTGTTGAGTCCACACATCCATGGCTCAGAATAGATGCGATTTGGGGGTAGCTGGCCAATAGAATGGAAAGGAAGCTTCTTGTCTTAGTCCTTTGGGCAGCTACAACAAGATAACCACAGGCGGGTAGCTTATAAACAGCAAACATTTATTTCTCACAGTTCTAGAGGCTGGGAAGTCCAAGATAAAGGCACCAGTGTGGTTGGGTGAGGGCCTTCTTCCAAATTCACAGTGAGTGCCTTTTGGCAGTGTCTTCAAATGGTGGGAGGGGATGGAGCTCTCTCTGGAGCCTCTTTAGAAGGCCACTAGTGCCATTCCAGAGGATAAAGCCCTCATGACCTAGTCATCTCCCAAAGGCCCCACCTCCTAACACCATCATCTTTGATGGTTAAGGTTTCAACATATGATTTGGACAGAAGGGAAGACACAAACCTTCAGACTATAGCATCCACTCAGTAGCTAAGCCGAAAGGGTAAGAGCAAACTTGAAAATGAATTTTGCCTCAGGTAAGTCAAGAGTTCACATCAACTTTCTAAGAACTGGACCACTCCATGAATCCAGGGTCATATCATCCAACAGTTCATGGAATGTTTGCTTAAAAACTGTTTTATGGGGCACCTGGGTGGTTCAGTTGTTAAGTATATTTCTTCAGCTCAGGTCATGATCCCAGGGTCCTGGGATCTAGCCCCACATCAGGCTCTCTGCTCGGTGGGAAGTCTCTCCTCTCTCTGCCTGCTGCTCCCCCTGCTTGTGTTCCTCTTTCACTGTGTGTGTATATGTGACTCTCTCTCTCTCTGTCAAATAAATAAATAAAATCTTTAAAAAAAAAAACAACTCTATTTTATACCTGAGGTGCATGGGTGGCTTAGTTGGTCAAGTTCACAACTCTTGATTTTTGCTCAAGTCATGATCTTGGGCATGAGATTAAGCCCCATGTTGGGCTCTGTGTTCAGTGTGGCATCTGCCTGAGATTCTTTCTTTCTTCCTCTGCCCCTCCCTCCACTCTCTAAATAAATATATAGATAATAAAATCTTTAAGCAAAAACAAAAAAACTGTTGTATACTGACAAACAATAGAGGACAACAACAAAATGGCAGGAAGGGGGTGAGCACAGCCGAGGTTGAGGAGAGCCGAGCAGGGCTGTCTGCACAAGCATGTGCACATGTACATATGCTTGTACAGCTACTGGAGCACACGTGAGTATCACGGAGCATCAGAACGCCTATAACACCATTTGGTTCTGCTTAGGTTATTACATATTTTCATATCCAAATTGAATAATAGTCACTTTGCCCAGCAGCATGAAGGAATGTACTGTTTCAAATTAACCTTGTCTCTGAAGGGAAACCTGTATATGTGACACAGAAAGAGTGACTTTTTTTCTGTGACACCTGTTGTAATTCAACCAAATCTGCTGGAAAGTTCTGTAGCTCTTCAGCAGCACAAGGAAGCAATGAAGGGAAGGCAGTCTGGTCAGGGCACAATCTGGAGTAGGGGGTGGAAGGCAAGTATCCGTGGACCTGGGCCAAGAGACCACAGTCATTTGTTCATGTGCCCAAATCCAAAGGGGAATTCAGTGGTGCTACTGCTTCTCCTTCACTCATTCATTTCTTCATCCGGGGAACAAACGTTCATTGAGCACTTAAGATGCAGCACACATTGTCTGGGTATTGGAAATAGAGAATGCTGTGAACAAAATGAACAAAGTTCTTTTCTTCACAGACAGAACTCATATTCTAAAAGGGGGTATAGATAATGAACACATAAGGAGCTTATAATATCAGGAGTAGAAAACAGTATGAGGGGGCATTGTGAAGAGAGAGTGTAACTACAACACTAAGGGCAGTGGTCAGGGAATGCCTTGATATTTGAGCAGAACCTTGAATAGAGGGAGGGGGAAGCCATGCAAATACCTGAGGAGAGAATGTTCTGGGTGGACACAATCCAAAAGTGGAAAGACCCTGAGGCCAACAGGAGCTTAGGATATTCTAGTTTTTGGTGCACATGGTGGTATGTGGCCCAGCCTACAGGGTGTTACTGAAGAGGGATGAGCCAAGGGAAGAGTGTAGGAAATGAAGTCTCCGGGGCAGCCCAGGTCCAGATCATGCAGAGCCATGGTGACCAAGGTCAGGGCCTTTGCGTTTTATTCTAATTTGATGTAAAGCAATGGGGAGGTTTTTCAGCAAGGACATGTTTATACTTTTATATACATATATAATTTATATTCATATATAATATATATGGACATGTTTTAATTATATAATTTTACATACAATTATAATATATATAATTAACATAATTATATATAAATTAAACTATAATATATTATAATATATTAATCATATAATGTAACTTATACATTCATTTTTATATTTATTAATCAATACATTTCATAATATATAATAATCAATAATATATTAATAACATTACTATATCAAGTATTAATTAATAATATAGTAATATGTGATTAATATGATTATACAGTAATATTGTTAATATATTATATTGATATAGTATTTTGAATTATATTATATATAATTTATGTATGATTATATAAAAATATATACTATAATAACAAACATAAATATATAATAGTAAATATATATTTATGTGTATATAATATATAATACATATATCTATATATAATTTATATATGTTATTTATATTATATATCATATGTATCATTTATATATAATTTATATTATATAATATATATAATATTATATATTCCTTTCTTCTACACTGGATCCTCCCCTGATTCTCTATCAGATGTACTCTACTTGAAACGCCTCTCCTTCCTTTCATGTCTCTCTCTCTCCCTTGGCATCTCTAGGCTCCACCTCTTACTCCCACCTCTCCTGCAGGGCCCTGGCCCAAGGGCTTCCTCCAGCTCTGCTCAGGCACAATCAGACAGCACCCCATCTCCGCCTTTCCACACGCTGCTCACTCCCTGCCCCAGAGCTTCTCTCATTTGCAACTTGGCACTCACAAGTCTAATCTGGAAGGGCCAGCCATAATCCCCAGTGGGGGTTTCCTTTGACCAAAGGGTAACAGAAAACAATGGCTTTGCGCTTCTCTTTTTGTTCTCCTGGACGGCCAGTTCTCATTTTTATTTCATATGCCCCTTGGAAGTCCCAGTGGGATTAAGCACCTACCACTTGCTGGGTATTCAAGTCTGAAACTCCTTGTATCACCCTGCCTGTCCCCTCTTCTCTGCTTTCACTCTGTGTGTCTTAGGTTCCTTCTGCCTGGAGTCACATTCCTAAATAAACTTCCTGTTTATTATATATCGTGGTGAGGGATATACAAGAAAGACAATATAACCATCCCCATTTTACAGATGAGGAAGTAAGTGGTTAAATAAATTGTCCAAGGTCACATTGGAGTCAGAAATGGAACTCAGGTTTATCTCATTCTCACAACCGTGACTGTAAACATCCCATTATGCTGCCCTGCACTCAGCGTTTGACAGGTGACATTGTATCTTGTCCGGATGGACCTTCCTTTTGGCAACAGACAAAATTCTAGGCCAATGATAAAGCTATAGCAGACTGAAAAGAATGAGATGGAATTCAAGAGCAGTCCATCCGATGGAGTGTCAAAGGAGGGCCCAGTATAGAAGAAAGGGTCAGAAATCACTAGGGCCTGAAGAAGAAGCCTGAACCCATGGCACAGGAAATAGGGGCCTGGGTCTGGTAGGTTGCACGCCAGGGCCACTGATAGAGCTATGCGGCATACCAGGCCTCGGTGGCAGGACAAACTGCAGAGCTCACTCTGTAAGAGGCAAGTGAAGAATCTCACATGTGGGCACATAGGTAAGTACAGAAGAATTAATGTCAGCTATTTTTTTTAACACTGATATAGTTGCATAGATAAGCAAAAAAAAAGAAATCATAATTGCTAATAATAATAGCTCCCTTTTTCAGCACTTACTTGTGCCAGGCCCTGTGCTAAGTGCTTTGCATAAATTACCTTTTCAGCAACATCATGACGTAAATACAATTATTATTCCTATTTTAATGAACAGCGTTAGAGTGGTTAACCCAGTGAATGTCACACAGGCAATAAATGATAGAACTGGGGCTCAAACTAGGTCTGTGTGACACCAAAGCCCTTTCTTCTTAGGCACTTTCCTGGAATGGCTGACTGAAGACTTTGTTGGGAGACAGTGAAAAGCTGTTGGAGATACTGGGGCAGTAGGTACCATTAGGCTGATGCCAGCGTGGCTGTTGAAATAATTCTAAGAAGAAGTCATTAGAGTATTTAATGGTCCAGAAGAAGGTGACATGAGATAAAATTAAGGGAGTAAAGACAGAATCTGACCGAAGTGACAGTGAAGAAAGAATCCTTGAGAACCACAGTTCCAATTAACCAGAGCACAAGGGAAAGAAGAGAGACTTGGAAGACTCAGAAGCTTTGATTGTGATAGAACAATGATGGCACCATTAACAGTTATCAGGGCACCAGTAGGAGTGGGAGGGGAATAGTAGGCTCAGAATCAGGGGACAGAATTTGAAGGCTCTTATGAAATGCATATCGCCCAGGTTGATTGAAATGGATTTGGGGGCTCAGAAATGAGAAGGCCTGGAGATAAAGATTTAGACATCATCCCTTAGACCATCCCAGTCTTGCATTCTTAGGGGAGGTCGGCTGGAGAAAAACATTCAGGCACTGCAGCCCATCCCTACAGAAAAGCCTGGGTGCCCTCCCTTCTCTTGCCACCTACCTTTTACTATTTACCAAATCTACCTGATTTCTGACTGTCATTTCCAACAAGGGATTCACCCATGAACTGTGTTGCCTGTTTAGATTCCAAGTTATTTGATGGTAGGGACCATACCTTAAACTTCTTTTTCTTTTATACCAAATGGTATTCTTGTAGATTGTTAGCACAATCTCCTATTGGGCTTTTATTTTTTTATAGGAGCAAATCTGAAATGCAACACAGGTCCTCAGTCACCTCCCATCCAGAACCACTCAATGCAGAAACATAGACACCCAAAGCAGTCATCTAAAGTGCCTCATTTTAACCTCAGTCCTCCCCAGGTCTTTCTGTGCACATCCTCAGCTCTAGATTCCTGTTTCTCATCCACACACAAGTCTCCCCATCTTCCCGGTCTGATTTCTAGCTTCAGGCAGTTGAGACAGAGGAGCTTTGCAATTAAATTCTCCCCTCCAGCCAAACTGACCCCAAACCATTCTTACAAAATTGCTCAAGTTTATTGATGGTGTCGGTTTTGTTTCTGCTGTTTCTGAGGGCAAACAGAGCCTTCCTCAAGGGGAGGGTGCTTTGCTGTGCTCCGAATGGCCCTCTCCTTAAGGACACTGGCGCCATGTCTGCTGAGCCTTTCCTCCTGCTGGAACTGCAGGCTGCTGGAACCGCAGGCCACCGAGACTGTGGGCGGAGGCAGGCTAGGTCCTGAGCAAATGTGGAACTGGCAAGGCAAAGCGATGAAATCATCCTTCTCACTCGCCCCCTAAGTCCTGTCTCTGCTGCCCAGCGCCTTGTTGGCTGTGGGCTGCACCCTCGGGATACCTCCCACAAGTTTGGTCTCCCTCAACTACCCAGCTTGGCAAGAATGAAGTGGTTGCTTGTGGGATAGACCCTGGGTAAGGTGCAGGAGCCCACACTGAATAAAGCCCAGTCCCTCTCCTCCAGAAGCTCCCTGTTTAGTTGTGTGACATGTGCAGCATGAGGCAGATGTTTGAGGGGGAACAACAGAGAAGTTCTTCCTAACTGGCTTGGGAGGGAGGAAAGGCCTCTTAGATTCAGGGCAGACTTATCCACTGTGGCCAGGAGGCTCATGCCTGGGACCATGACACTTTTTGGAACCCATGACCATTTTAAAACTTTAAGTTCTTTTAAAGTCAGAAAAAAAAAAAGATGAATATCATTATGTAATTATAACAAATATATAACAATAAATTCAGCCTCTAAACCAATGCAGCTGTAAAATACATTTCGTTTATTTATTTATTTATTTACTTACTTACTTATTTACTTACTTACTTACTTACCAGGAGAAGGGTCCAGAGAGACAGCATGCCCTAAGGCCAACAAAAGTCACAATGTGGCCCTTCCTGGATGAGGTGACTTCAGGGCAGAGAAGATATCTAGGAAATGTGGGAAGAGTGGAGTAGACTTGCTAGTTGAGGGACCAGTGGAAGTATGGATCAAGAACCCCAGTAACGCAGAGATGCGGGGGAATCACTTGCACACAGGGAGTCATGAGGCATTAGGGCAAGATGGAGGGAGGGACGTGGTAGAGAGTACCTTACCTGCCATAGTCACTACTTGGAATTTGTCCATAACCTGTGGGCTTGCTCCCACCAAACCTGCTGCACTAAATCAACACTCGCCAATCCTGTGCCCCACTCTCTCCCAGCTAATATTTTCCTGTGACTAACATCTGGGTATCGAATGTGTGAGAAGTTGTCACCATCCAGGAGCAGCTTCCGCCACCGCCTCCTCTGTGGAGGGAGCCATGCTGCAGATAAAGGAATGTTTCCAATGGCTGGTGAGGGCTGAGAGTTGGGAGGAGGAAGGCTCTGGGTTAGGGCCTCAGCTTGAGCCCCTCTGGAAGGTCAGGAATGAGCCATCGGCTGCCATTTTCCTTATGTTTACAAAGTGCCCAGAGGTCTGCTCACTCAGTGACCATTTTTGAAGCATGAAGTGAAAGCAGATGAAAGAAGAGGAAAAAATGTTCATTACGCAGGCATTATCAGAGCCCCCTCCATCCTAATGCATGTGTCATTTAAATACACTTGTGAGAGGTGTTCATTATTTCCCCCATTATTTAGAAATGTGTTTCAAAGACCCCTCAAACAGCAGTGTGCCGTCACATTGTTTAAACATATGATTTGTTAAATCACCACCCTCATAGCTCCGAAGCTCTGGGGTTATATCATCTCAGAGCAGACACACTCAGGGGTCACCTTGCTGCTGAGGGCTGTCTCAGTTACTCCCCACCTCATCTTGATGGTTAATCAGGATCAGCTTTTGAAAGGCAAGGTCAAAAGAACTAAGTGACTTTTGATGCTGGCTGATGGTGTGTGAGTTCATTGTTCCCAGGGGCTGCTGAGCATCCAGTGAGGAGAGCCCATTATTGTCAAGAAGCCACGGAAACAAAGCCTCGATCCGCCATCTACCTGAGCTTCGCACTGAATGGGGGCTTCCAGAAGGATCCAATCCTGGACTTTAAGAATAACTCCCTTTCCGAAGACTTGTTCACATGAAAATGGAAACCTGTAAAAAGATGTAGTAAGTGTTGATCATGTGTCTTATCAAAGCACACCTCCAAGCACCCCTTCCTCAGGGGCACTGCAGTGTTTATTTGCAGGTTTTAAACTGTAGGGTAGAAATGCTTATGGCAAGCCACTGATTATAGAAAATCAAACTGAGATGCATTCATTGATTTGAGGCAAAAATAAGAATAATGGGGAGAAAGGTTTCCAAATTAAAAAAAATCAATTTATGTAAATTACTCAAGAAGATATCTGTTCCATAAAGAGAAGTCCATCTCTTCCTCTCTCTTGTTTTTGGCATAGCGGCCACTGGCTCTCATTTTCTCTCTGTGTGCGTTCTCCCTGCACACCAGTCAAAGTACCTTGTCTCTGCCTGGCTACTTTACAAAACATACATTTTTTTAGGATCTCAAAGGTGAGCCTACAGAAAAGTACATAAAGGTCCTGTGACAGCATACCAGTTAAGATCTACTTTTTGTGGAAGGGGGTGGACATCCATGGGGGGTCTAGTCATGTTGTTGGGACAAGAATTTCTATCCCCGCTGAGAGCAGAGGGAGACCTCCCACGATCCCCCTTGTCCAAATGCCTTTGTTCAGTTATTGGCCCTATAGATCAAGCAGGCTCCCATTATAGGACATAGTGTCAATCACTCCCTTTCCTTAATCCCCAAGAGACTGTCTGCCACCAAATCCACCCATCCTTCCCAGTCATTGTCCCTCATGGTGAGTCCTGACCATTCCAGGTCTTCCTCACCTAAGGCCTGAGTATCTACAATAGCCTTTTATCCCTTCCTCCTGCTACCTTCCACTCTGCATATTTCTTAAAGTTTGCTTTATTCAGTTGCTTGTCATGTTATGGTGAGCAAACCACAAAAGTGTGCAGGCTGTTTTTTCTGATTCCTGATTACTTCTGGCTGGTCCTTACTTACTTACTTACTACTGGCTGGTCCATCCTCTAGCATGAGACGAGAAGTATACCTGCAGCACCTTCCCGTTGTCTCTGGGGCCTGCCTTCTCCAGCTCCCGTGAGGATCACTTCCAACAAGGCTCGGCAACTACAAAACAAGCCATGGTCTGTGGGCACAGCTCAGTCCAAATGCATGGCTCGAAAATGAACATTCCTTCAGCAGAAAGCGTGTGAGGATCTGCGGCGCGGCTCACCACACAGACAGACTTCTTACTAAGTCACTGAGAACAGGTTAGCTCCTTGAGGCAAATGCCCCTTTGCATAGCCGTCTTCTCTGTGGCAGACTGGCACTTGGGTTTCGAAGTTCTGTACCACGTGAGGGATTTACTGGAACACCGTGTGAACAGGTGTCCACTTCTCACAGGACAGGAAAAGGAAAAATCCGGACCCTGGGCCAACTTTCAAATGAGGTTTTTTCAGCTTCACTATTTCGGCCAAGGTTTTGAAAACCTCAGGACTAAGTTTCATATAGGAAGAGAGTTCAAGAAAACCCTTTGAAGAGAGGCAAAGTGTATATTTTTACCAAAAGTATTAGCTTGTCTAGGAGATAGCCAATGGTCTTCCCCAACGTGACATTATTAAACCATGCCAGCTTAAAGGAAAATTCTGGGTCTTCATATAAAATTTTCCAAAGAAGCCACCCCTATTACCTTTCTTCTAGAAAAAAATAAAGAATTCCTTAGTATTACAACATGGAGTCTTTCTCCTTCCCTGAAAAAGCACTGAACTAGATCTGAGTTCAGGTCCCAATTTTTCTATCAATGAGTCCTTGACTAGCCCCTCCTCATCTCTGGGCAGTGAGTGTTTTGCTCTGCCAAATAAAGGAAGGCAAAATGTAAGATGCTCCTCGCTTTCTCTCGGGGTACAGGGTGATGACCTTGCAGGGGTTACTAGAACACACTACCACGTACACCCCCCCGGGGAGTCTGAGAGCAGACAAAGGAGCCCATTTCCGGAAGGTTCCCACATTAACCCACCGCAGCAACACCCAAGCTAGGTGATCATATTTTTGACTTCTGATTTTAGATCTTGCAAGGGAATTGGAGAAAAACAGTATTTTCTCCCCCAATCAAAGGAGAAAGGTTTTGTTCCCTAGTTCATCATCAATCCTAGCATGTTTTATATAAATGCCCCTAGAAAGCTCATACTTTCACTCCTTGCCAAAACTGGCTGAGCTCCTGGCTCGGGCTGGGGAACAGAGGAAGAATTACGAGGGTGGTTGAACACACTGGCATGCGTGAGGCGGAAGCAGCTCTGTGTATCAGTAACGTGTAATGACAACCTCCCATCTGTTCTCTGGAACTTTTCATCTGAGCCTTCATCAGGCTGGAAATCTGGAAGGAGATAAATGTGAGGGGACTATTCAGAAGCCGTGCGTGAGCTCAGAAGTACCTGTAGAAGGGGGTCCACCGTGGGTCGGCTGTGAAGAGGCTGGCCACCTGAGGAGCTCAGGGAAGTGGGGCAGGGGTCCGTGAGATCAAAAGGAAGGTTGAGGACTCCATCCCCACGGTCTCTGCTTCAGAATAGGGTCTTGAGCATTTCATGCAATGAAGCTTCAGCCCAGAAAGCAGCAGCCATTTTCCAAACCTTTGCTTTAGAATCACGAGATCCCAGATTTTCCTGATGTCCATTGCAGCACAGACCCCGGGGCCAAAATGGGAACCAAAAGCCTGACAAACACTCAGAATGTCCCCTATTCCTGTAGACGTCCTGACCTGTACTCTTGGGGAGAGGAAAGATGGGCAGCAGGGAAAAGGAGAGGGCTAAAGACAGCCTGCACCCCAAAATAGTGATGTCTTTGAAAACAAAATTGGGTTTCTTCCAGGGCTATAAAGCTGCAGCTACCTAAGCTCCAGGAGTCCTGGAGAAGTGCTGCCCGGGGAAAGCAAGCAAACGGAATGCAATTTGCCCACTGCATTCCAAGCACTGGCTCTGCTGTGAGCAGCTCCGCGGCCAGCATCTATCACCAGCTATCTGGGAGCCCAGGGCTGCTGGTGTTTGCCGCAGGCAACTGATTAGATGGCAAGAAAGCTTATTAGATCCCCAGTTTCCCCCAGTGAAGCCTCCCCCTCAGGGGACAGGAAGGGGACATTTTCATGGATTTGATGAATACTGTTGAGGGTCTGAGATCACAGCCTGGGGAAAAAAAGGGGAATGTGAGCAGCAGATTATGGAATTTGTGAACGCTGAAATATGACCCATGAGAAGGCAAGGGGAGCGCAAGCTGCCCACTCTGGGCTGGGCAGAGGACCACTGCCTGGCTGCAGGCTTCAGACTTTTCAGCCTCCTGATTAATGGAGCAAATTTGCAAGCCTCCTTAGCTGTTCTCTGGGCCCCATGAAACTTTCTCCAGCCAGTCCTCTCCACTTTCTTTCCCCCAAATTCAGGCTACTGGGGAAGACCTTTGAAATGTGAAGCAGATAGGAAATGTTTACGGAACACCTGAAGCTATTGTTAAACATCCCTCTGAGGGAATCTCAACAGAAAGAAAAGTTTTGAAAGAGATCTGGCTTCATTCATCAATTCATTTACTTAACATTTTGGAGGCCATCCCAGATACCAGGCAATGTGGATAAGGAGCTGTCTCCTTGGTGGGGGAACACATATGTAGAGGAGGCCATTACAGAACCAATCTAAGCAACTGTCAGAGAGGATAGATGGTGAGAGATAACAAGCCAAGTGTTGCTATGGAGAGAGATGCTTGGGTGCTTGACCTGGTCAGAGAAGGCTTGGAGCAGGGGAGTGTAAGGCGAGCTAGGCAGGGTATGGAGGCTTTGAAAGGAGCACAAGGGCAAAGGTGTCCAGGAAAATTGGCAGAAGAAAGCCTTTTGCTCCTTCTCAGACTGAATCCTGACCCTTCCTCCCCACCCTCCCAGAATTAGCAGGAGCTCACACCAATCGAGATGTCTGTAAACCACAACCACTTACCACAAACACATGCCTGAAACCCACAGACAGTACATCCCCAGGACACAGGGTCAATGTGGTCCCCAGATCAGTGGCACCAAGAGCATCTGTGAGCTTGCTGGAAATGCACAAGCTTGGGCCCCACTCCAGACCATCAGAATTTGCATTTAATGGAATCACGCATATTAAAGTTTGAGCAAAAAAAACCAGGCCCCCAGATACCTCCTCCAGGCTCCTCTTGGTCACCCTCCTAGCAAAGTACAGAGAAATGTCCTGACCAGAGCCTTGACAGGCGTTCCCAGTGCCTATTAGGAAATCTCAGCATCCTGACTCCTAAACTGGCCTCTTGTGTCTGCCTCCATTTACCCATCCTGGCTAGGTTGGGAAGTGGAGTTCCATTCTGCAAGTGTAAAATGGAAATAATAATTGTAATACTTCAAGCATTGCAAAGAGGATTGAGTTAATATTTGAAAAGTATTTAGAATAATTTTTGACATACTGTAAATGTTACATAAGCATTTGTTAAATAAATAAAATAGAGCATCTAGCAGAGTGACTGGTCTAAAGCAAGTGCTCAGTAAGTGTTTGTTGTTTTTGATTTGAAAGTCAATAAGATAAAAGCAGAGAGAGAGAAAGACAGAATATGCATGAGCTCCAGGGAAAAGAGATACCCACCTCTGCCTTCCTGCTGGTGGTTGGAGTATGGTGAATGAGAGGGAGTTATGGGTGCAGCCTCCTGAATGGGGATGGGGGGGAATAGAGAGGGGAAGGGAGAGGCATGGCAGGGATGGCACGGCATGGCAAGATACGCAGACATGCCCGTTTTTTGGCCCTGTCAGTCACTTCCAGAGCTGATGATGTGCTGATGTGTATGAGGGTCCAGACAACACAAGTCTGTGCTGGATCTTCCGCATCAGTCGCTAGGGAGCTAAAGCTCTCTCTCCATGTCCCAGTCACGGAAGAGGAGGCGCGCCTCCCCAGCCCCATGTCGTCAGGCTCAGCCTACAGCATAATTGTCCACTGGGCCCTTAGCCTCTCCTTCCACTTTGGAAAAACCAGTGCAGAGGCTTGGCTTGATCCTGTAACCTCTACCTATACCGTCGAGTTCCCAACTGGGTCATTTGGCTGGAAACCCTGCTGCTAAGGAGTACAAAGTGTGCCAGGGAAGGAGATGTTTTTAGAAATGAGTACCAGCCTTAATGGGCTTTCCCTCCCAGACACATCTGACAAAGACGCTTCATTCTGTGGCTCCCTAGTTAAGACTCTTTTTTTCTACCACTTCAGGTTGAAGCCACCCTACCCTCAGAAGCACTGAGCTCCTGGCCTTTTGTCAATGCTGACTCTCTAGCAGGACGTCAGACACCTGTCTCACCCCACATTCTACATCCATGCCAATCTGTGGGACTGTTGTCACCAGTGAATAAGGACCAGGGTGGGGACAGAGATGATCTGACCTCCAAGCCAAAGATACTGGCTTCCTTGCTTATGTTTCCTGTGTGTGAGTCATAGAACACTAGTTCTGAGGCTTGGTGATATATATATATATATATATATATAATGTGTGTGTGTGTATGTGTGTGTAAAATATATGTGTGAATATGTATGTATATCTGTAGCAACATACATTTTAAAATTCTAGATTAAATTAACTGAAAGGATTTCCTCATTGCAGGACTACTCAGAGCCTTGAAAATACAGACACAAATGGCTAGTCTCAGAAAGAAGGTTAGAGCTCATTGACATATGAGATCACTTTCTCCCTTACGGTGCCACTTTCCCAGCATGGGCTCTCCGAGGGTACACTGCTCTCTGCCGTGTTACCCCTCAACATTGGTTTCTTTCTACTGTATAACCCCAACCACCCCCACAGCCTTCAGGCAACCTGGTCTTCCTGTCTTGTGATTTCTTCCCAGAAATATAGCCTCGGCACAGGTTGCTCCTCTCCTCAGTGGTGGTTTCTTGGCCCCCTGAATTCACGTTTTTTAAAAAAGATTTTATTTATGTATTTATTTATTTATTTATTTATTTGAGAGAGAGAGAGTGAGAGAGAGTGAGAGCGTGATCAGGGGAAGGGGCAGAGGGAAAGGCAAACTCCCTGTTGAGCAGGAAACCTTCTCAGGGCCCCTTCCCAGGACCCTGGGATCATGACCTGAGTGAAAGGCTGATGTTTCACTGACTGAGCCACCCAGGGGCCCCTCTTGCCTCTCTAAATTCTGTCTACCCGTCAAGGGCCCAGGAACACCCTACTCTCCCTTAAGAAGCCTTCCTTGCATATACCAACCTTCCTCTTCTCTGCTTCTCTCAACTTCTGCCACATTTGTCATCTTATTTAAACACTGGCTAGCATGCTGGTGTGACTACTGGCCATATAATGCCCTTAAAATAAGAAGCAAAACTTACACTTCCCTGTTGCTCATAGGGTCCTTGACAGAGAGTAGAAAAACCTTAATCGGGATTTGCTGATAGAATTTGGATTATTTAAAACAGGAATCAGGGTCCCTTCTCCTATGCATCAGCCAGCTCAAGGAATATCAGCTGGGGTGAAGAGAAGTGCCATTTGCATCACGACCTGGTTTCCCGGTGGGTCCCCTAGCTGCATCCCCCTGCTGGGTCTCCTGGTTGCGTCCTCTTGCTGGGTCCCCTAGCTGAGTGCCCCCCGCTGGGTCCTGGGGAAGCAGCTCCAGAGTGCCAGCTATGGTGACACCAGCCTCTGGGATGCTTTTTGCCAGCTCCATAACTCTACTGCTTAAAATAGGGGAGCCATGCCTTGGGTCACTGGTGCAGCTACAAGTCACACTTCCCATCCCCACCCTCTAATGGATGTACTAGACTGCATACTCCCTACGACAGGGCAAAAAAGGAAAAAAAGCGTTTCTGCAGCCTCTGGGATCATTGCCTATTTGTAATCTTTTTCTCTTCCTGAACTTCAAGTCTCCTTCTGCGTCTCATTGTATCTGTCTCTGCCTGTCAGTTTGCCTTTCTTTTCAAAAAACCTGAATAAAACACAGAGAAAACTGTCTCCCTTTCCTATCTGAGAGCAGAGAATAAAGCAGTCACATGTCAGGGCACATTTGCAGGTTTTATTTTCATCAGCAATATTCTGCGCACCCCCCCCCCATAATTACCAGAGAGACACCAAATCCCCTTCCGTCCTTTTGTGTGGGCTGATAGATTTCATGATACTATACCCTCAGATGGAACTCACCCGGGCTCTGTGCTGGCCATGGCACACGTCAGTGCCCAGGGATGTGCCAGGGTCGGTTGAGGAACACCTGTCCAGTTGATGCTGGATGTGCTCTCCCTTCCCCTGCTCTGACTCTGCCTCGTCTAACTTAAGATGCAGCGCAGAACATCAGAGCCAGACATGACGCTGTCTATGTGGTAGCGTCAACAACAGAGGCAGCAGCGCTTTGGGAAGACAGAATGCCAGCCAGGAAAGGGGGCAGTGGGATGCTGAAGGGCAGATGCAGGGGGCTTCTGGATGCGAACCTGTCCGTGCCCCTGGAGGCTGGCATTGCAGAGGGGTCTACCTCGGATTCAGAGGTCCTGACGCTCTGCACAGGCTGAAGGAGAGAGGAAAGCTCTCTTGGTGAGGCTGGAGCTGTCTCCTCACGCACTTGCCCATCTGGCTGTGTGGATGCTGTTTGCAGATGGAGGGAAACGGGAACAGGTCCCTGCAGGTCCAGCTTCTCTATTTCTGGCACAAATGCCTTCAGCTCCTGGAAGGAAGCAGGGCCAAAGGAGGCTGTGCACATCTTGTATGAGCGAAGAGCCTGTTGTGACTCCTTTTCAGGGACTAGCAGTCAGGAAGCAGCTTTGGACGAAGACGGGTATAGAGCCGGTTTGTTGTTCCCAGCCACGGTGCAAGAATGTAGAGGCTCAAGTGCAGAGGGGTCAAAGACTTCCCTAAATGCCTCTGCCTGGGGATCTGATCAAACAGAGCCCGGCCAGGCATGTGATAACCCTGACCCCTCCAACCTGGAAGGATTTAGCTAGAGGCAATGCAGCCTGCCTGGATACACAGAGCCTGAGTGATACATTCTACAAAATGATCCCATAAATCCTGAAATGAGTTTTTAAAAAAAGAAAAACAAGGAAAATCAAGATGAATAAATATTAATGAATCGCCTCCTTTCTGTGGCAAGAGGAACGTGAGGCAGAGCTAATGACTCTGTCAGCAGATCACATAGACTGAATATTTCATGGAGCAGCGGAGGTGGACCTCTGGGGTCACTCACCCCCATGTGCAGTTAGAGACGGACAAAAGCCGCGTGAGAGGCGCACTTCTCTGAGCAGAAGGCTGGGTTTCCTAGCCAACTTGCTGGGGTAAGTTGGCGCCCGGTACACACAGTGACAGCACTCCATTTGCCACGCTGGCTCTTTGCTGATGCTTTCTATCTCTCACCAAGACCAAGTAGTTATCACTAAGCTCACTTCCTAGGAGAGGAGACCTTGGCTGAGGGGAAATAACATGCCACACGATACGCATCTGGTAAATGGCTAAGCTGGCATCCAAACGCAGGGCTCTCTTGATTCCCACATCCACCCCTACCCTACACTGCTGCTCAACACATTGCCCCCCTTCCTTCCTTCCGATGCATCTTCTCGGCCTTGGGCCATGTCTCCATGGCTTGACATGAGCCCTTCATTGACTCAACATGGGGGATAGCCTCTCACACAGTAGGTGCTCAATAAATCAATATGTGTTTGTTGAATTGGATCAAATTTCCTGCCAAGGGAAGAAAATGACTTTGCCCTCTTCTCATAGCTAAGAGGAAATTCACAAAATAAATCCTTCCCCCAGGGGTAGCGAACCCGTGCAGCTGGACCTCCTTGGAGGAAGACGCGAGGGATATCATCCTCGCAGACATCACTGTTATTATCTTAGGGCCGCCAAGGACTTGAATAGGTGAGGCAGACATGAAAGAACCGACAGACAATTAAGTGGTGGTTGAGAGACAGACCCCCCTTCAGCGCTATTGCTTTCAAGGGGGACCCCAGGGGCTGCCAATCACAGCCCTTTCCCCCAGCACCAAATTCACTTAAAACAGTTTTTTCCCCCTAAATTAACAAATGGAAGCACAGGAGCAGACTTTCTCCAGCCTCTCCACCACGTCCCCACCCAGCGACAGCTAAAACGTTTCGCTTGTCAGTCAGCAGTAAATACCATGTCTCAGCTTTGTGCTGAACATCCCCAGAATAGATGCTGTAATGGCCTTGATGACAATCTCTGATTTCTGAAACATATGTGAAAATGTGAGAGAAGGGGGGCAGCCAGCAGGACGGGGGCAGGAAGGCAGGGGGGAGGCTGCGGGAAGGAGTCAAGGGTGCTGTGTAGCTCACTTCCGTCTCCTTCTGATATTATTTCTACTTTTCTTTTTTTTTTTTTTTGTCATTTTACCCTGAAAGCTTTTTCAAGTGTCCACAATGCTCACCGTGCTGAGCAGCTCTAGCCCTAAAGGCCAAGAAGAAAAGAGCGGAAGGAGAAAGAAAGAGCCCTACCTTCTACAGACCACCTGACTTGGATTTGGGAGGACTGCTTCCAGTCATGTCAAAGAACCCAAGGAGACCACATGCTCTGGGACATGCTCGCTCTCTCCTCAGATGGAAGAAGGTGCCACCTAGTCAACCCTTCCTGGGGCTGGACCGTTCATGGTGAGACTGCAGGGAGCAGGGGAGGGATGAGGCCTACAGATTATGGCTGACAGGGATGCTGGGTCTATTTGTCTAAACACCTGATGGCCACTCATTAGGCTATAGCTGGGGCTTGTTCTTCCTTCTGGTGAAAAGAAAGGGGGAATAAAACTAGAGAGGGATGGTCGACTTGGAAGTTTGACTCATACAAAGCAAAGTTACCACTATCATGCTGTGTTACACTCACTGGTGAGGTGAGTAAGACCCAGCCTCGATTCTCACAAGCTCTTCAGTCCCCACTTGCCCTTGTCAGATACACTGACTAGAACTCAAGGGAGAGGGACTTGAGTGTTAATGACATGACTCTGACATGGGAAAATGAGCACTGATCTCGTTTTCTCCAAAATGAATCCCTGCCTTCCCCACCTACCCCCCCACTCCACCTCCCCTCAAAAATACATTGCTCCCCCTGCCACCCATTCCTAGTTCTTAAACTGAAATAGTCCATAGAAATCCTCCTGGATCAGGTCTTTTTAGCCTGCCTGGCTGCGTGTCACTTGCTGTTTCTAAGTGCTGTACATGGGCCTTACCTCCAACATCAGTGCAACAGATCCTCCATTTTACAGATGGGAAAAGAGGCTCTTCTTTGTAACTTAATCCTGTTGTTCATGACCTCAGGCCCTATAGCTGCGGAGTCTACCTGCTTGCTTTCCCATCTCACAAGCCTGCATTGATTCTGCTCCTGACCTATCTTAGTGACAAATCTTTGCCATCTTCTTTCCACGAAGAAAAACAGTGTCAGCTTCTTGGCTGCTGTGTGTCATAGGATCCTGGACTGAATATCAGCCACGTGGGGGCATTGAGCTTCTTCCTTTCTGTTCTTTATGGACAAGTGCGACCGGATTGTCTGAAACACTGGGGCTGAAAAAAAAGATCACAAGGCTCAGGGGATGATTGGTACCAGACCATGTTCTGTGGCACTTGTTGACTCACTTGAATGCTTTTTCTTTCTTTCTTTCTTTTTTAAAATTTTATTTATTTGGCAGAGAGAAACACTATTAGAGAGGGAACACAAGCAGGAGGAGTGAGAGAGGGAGAAACAGGCTTCCCACTGAGCAGGGAGCCCAATGCAGGGCTTGATCCCTGGACTCCGGGATCACAACCTGAGCTGAAGGCAGACGCTTAACCAACTGAGCCACCCAGGTGCCCCTCAGTGCCTTTTCTTCACTTCTAGCATGAACATGGTGGTAGTGATATTCAAACACCTTACAGAGGGTTGACAGGTTCCAAAGGTCTTGTAACTTGTGGTATAGAGTGTCTGCAGACAAATTGGGATGCCATAGGCAGTCAACTTGTGAAAAGCTTATTTTAAAGGATAATGATCAAATTACTGTTTCCAAGGCCTTCACCACTAGCCCTAAATTGACTCCATGTTCTCAAGATACTTGCACCCCCATTCTCTCCAGAATGTCAGCTTTAATTCGGAGCCCCAACAGGGATCTTTGAAGGTCTAAATCTTTCCCTTCCAGCTGGTCAAAGATATTGGCATATTAATCTATTTAGTAATTATGTGTACAAGCTCTGACCATGTGTTATTGAAAATTAAACTATCAAAATGTGTCCAATCAAATTGTTCAATTTCTCAATTCTATCATGTCATTAGATTCAACACCAAGATTAATTATGAAGCAATGGGCCAGGTTCGCCAGATGCTGTGCTGACTTAAGTCAAGGTACATCTGTTCCTCCACCTCCCATCACTGAAGCTACAGCCGCTGATTCCACAGCTCTTGGTCTGGTTCAGGGATACATTAGCCTAAATATGCTCGATATTGACTTAGTCCAACATTCCTGAGTCTCCCGCTCCTTGCAACCGTTGTCCAAGGCCACTGTCAGCCAATTGTCTGTCCCAAGGGAGTCCTGAGGGAGTGAGAATAGCCAGCCTGCTTTGAGATAAAGGAAGAAGGCAGCTACTTTGAGAGGAATTACAATTACAGAGATAAGGAAGCCACAGAGGTGGGTTCTGCCCCAGAACCTCTGATCTTTGCCTTCATGGTACAATTTCTTGGTGTACCACTTGGCCTTCTGGCTAGGTGGTGTCACTACCTGTTCCATAAACCTTCCTTCCCCAGCTGGATGCCTAGGGTGCTCTCCAAAGAACAGAACCTTAAGGGTTACACACAGTCAGTCTTACCCTGGCTCTCTGCTACTTGCTGGGTGTGTGATCAAGGGCACAACAGTTCTTACCCTCTCCAAGCTCTCTCAGTTGTAAAATGAAGAGGTAAAATTACCTACCTTCCAAGTTTATGAGAATTGTGAAAGTATATAAAAAGTTCTTGGCATTTTAGGAGTGATTAAGCCCTTAGGCTCTTGAGTCAGCCCAGCTGGTGTTCAGTTCCTACTCCACACCCCACCAATCACCAGACAGGGAACTTTGAGTGAGGAACTTCACCTTCCCAAGACTTGATTTCCTCATCTATAAGATGGGATGATAAGAAGACATCAAAGGTAGGATGAAATTACATAATTCATAGACGTACTCTATGAATAGAGTACTATTCATAGACGTACTCTATGCAGGGTGCCTGAGAAATAACAAACATTAAATGACATTCAGGAATGTTACTATTGTTACTATCCTGGAATTTGTAGTAGGCATGCAGAAACCATTATTTTCCTTTTCAACTCTCTCTTTTCTTCTTCTACCTGTATGTTTCTCTATGGTCTCCAGACTTGAGTCTTAGGAGTCATATAATCCAATCTTATACCACACAGACATCCATTCCTTTTATAACAAGACAGGGAGAAGAGTTTGCAGTTACAAACCCAACTCTTTCCTTAAGTAAGAGGATATATTTTGTTACATGGAACATATTTTCTTTTACCAAATGCCTTAGGATACAAGTATGGAAATATAAGTTAAGATTGAATGCTCAGCCTAATACAGAAAGAAAATAAATGTATCTCAACAGTGAGGTCAAGAGGGAGAGAGTGGAGAACAGAGAAAAGCAAAAAAGAGAATGAAGAAGGAAAGATGACAGCAGGACGAAGCTCTATTAAATAACCCCTTCTCAATGACCACTTAAAATATCAGTTAAATCCTACTGAAAGTGTGGTGTGAGCTGATTTATTCTGGAAGCCAGTAAAAGAATTGATTTTCGTTGACACGATGTAAAAAAGAAATAGATTTATGGATAAAAGAGTTAGAGATATAGATGACCAAAAAGTGCAAACCTCCAGTAGCTCAATCAAGATATTCTAGGTAATTCTGTTTTAAAAAAAATTCAGAGCCTTAAAACAACAAAATTTGACTTCAACTTCTATATATGGCATAGGAAATCATAAGAAAATGTTGCTATCATTCTAACAATAAGGACAAGCTGAATAACCTGCAGTATCATAATTCTTAAGCTAATCAAAGAGCCAAAGATGAACACAAAAAGATAATAAACTAAAATTCAGAAAATCTCATGGCCCTTCTAGGAAAGAAGAGACCCATAAAAATGATATTTTGAAGATATTTATTTATTTATTTTAGGGGTAGGGGCCAAGGGAGAAGCAGAGAGAAATTCAAGCAGACCCCATGCTGAGTGCAGAACCAGACATGGGCTTGATTTTGAGATCCTGACCTGAGTGGAAACCAGGAATCTGATGTTTAACCAACTGTGCTACCCAGCACCTCAAAATGGTGTTTTTATATTATAAAACAGTGGCAGAAGGAGGTAGCCACCATAGATAGGTGTAAGAAGAAAACAGTTAAAATTTTTAATGAATCTCTAAGGGTTGAAATTGGATAGAAATGGTGGTTAGAATATGTAGGGGCCCTAGAAATAGAATCTGAATCCACTCATGAACTTTTCCATTGACTTTCTTTAAGTGTCCACACAGAATATTGGGGGTAAGGACTAGAGAGCTGTGAGTATCTTGAAATATAAACATGTGTAAGCTGTTAAAACCCAAAGAACAGAATTGAGACAAACCCTCTAGGAATTCAGATCCCAAGGCCTGGTAAAGGTAAGAGTCTAACCCTGCATTTCAAATCATTTTAAGCCTGGGATTCACTGAATCTAATGAAAAAAACAGTCAAGCCCTGATCCAGCTCAATGACAAACTAGATCAACTCAAACTCCCAAACCAGAAGCCTGACAGAAAAAAAGGATGTCCTATTTCTGAAGTAAGTATTATTTACTTCAGTTTCTGCTATATTTTTATCCATGGTGTCTGAGAGTCAATCAAAAGCCATGAAACAAAATGTCAAGGCTGTGGAAGACAAGGGAAGCCTTGGGAACTTTCACAGATTGGAAGAGACTAGAATACATGACAAATAAATGCAGCATAGTATTTCTGTTGGATCCTGCAACAGAAAAAGAGCATATGTAGAAAAGTTAAGAAAATCTGAATAAAAACAGTAGTACAACAAACAGTATTGTATTAATGTTACTTTCTTAGTTTTGATCATTGTACTGTATATTGTTAGTATAAAATACTAACATTAGAGGAATCCGGGGGAAGGGTATTTTGCAATTTTCTACACTATCATTGGAACTCTTCCGTAAGTTTTAAATTCTTTCAAAATTAAAAAAAAACTTTATGAGAGTTTTAAAAAATATTTTATTTATTTATTTGACAGAGAGAGAGATCACAAGTAGGCAGAGAGAGAGGAAGAAGCAGGCTCCCTGCTGAGCAGAGAGTCCCATGCAGGCCTTGATCCCAGGACCCTGAGATCATGACCTGAGCTGAAGGCAGAGGCTTTAACCCACTGAGCCACCCAGGCACCCTTAGGAGATGTCTTGAAAGCAAGATTATATGACCTACTATCAAGAGAGTAAAGAGTCAATAGAAACAGTCACAGAGATGGTCCAGATATTGAAATTAGGAAAGGAACTTTAAAATAACTATAATTAATATGCTGCACAATTTGTGGACAACATGAGAATATAGAGGGGGAAATTCAGCAGAGGCACTTCTATTTCCTGTGAACAACAACAACAAAAATACTCAAATAGAAATGCTAGGAATGAAAAATACAATGGATGAAAAGAAGAATTCTTTCTTTCAATAGGTTATCAACAAACAGCCCAGAGAAAGGAATAAATGAACTTAATGTCAGGAGAATAGAAATTAAAGACAAACCTAAACAGAAAAAAAGAGGGTTTTTGTTTTTTGTTTGTTCATTTGTTTAAAGAACAGAGGATCTGAGCTATGTGGTACATTATTAAGAAAATTAACATTTGTATAACTGGAGCCCCAGGATAAAAAGAAAGGAAGAATAAAGCAAAAGAAATGTTTGAAGAGACTAGAAATTTTCCAAAATGGATGAAAGACAAAAACCCATAGTTATGAGTTCAGAAAACCTAAGCAGAATAGAAACAAAGAAAACCTCATTTAGTGACATTTTTGAAAGCAGACAGAAAATAAAAAGACACCTTACATTCAGAAGAAAAAATAAGAATCACAGATGCTCTCTCATCTGAAATCATGCAGGTTAGAAGACGATGGAATGCTATCTTTAGAGCACTGAAAGACAAGACAAAACAAAACAAACTTAGAGTTCCATACCCAGAGAAAATATCCTTCACAAATACAGGCAAATAAAGACAAGTCTCTCCAAACAAATGCTTAATTTTCTTCAACTGATGTGCATGATGAGACATAATAAATAAACGTGTTCAAGCTGAAAGGAAATGACACCATATAAAAACCTTGCTCTGCAGGAAGAAATAAGGAACACTAGAAATGGTAAATATGACAGTAAATCATATAGTTGGTTTTTCAAAGTAAAAATTATAGCAATATATTGGAGAGATTTTAATCTATGTAATAGTAAAACATACAAAAAAGCAGCCTCCAAAACAGACAGTTGGTAATTGGAAGCATATTGTTCCAAGGTATTAAAATGTTTAACAAGTAGTAGAATATTTTTAAAAGTAGAATATTTATGATACATTAAAAATACCTACTGTAATCTCTTGTGCAACCACATTTACAGATACAAGTAATATGGAGGGACATCATATAAAAGATAATGCAGGCATACCTTGAAGATACAGCACATTCTGTTCCAGACCATTGCAATAAAGCAAATTTTGAAGTAGAGAGTGTCAAATGACTTTTCTGGTTTCCCAGTGCATACGAAAGTTACAGTCACATTACACTGTAGTTTATTAAGTGTGGGGTAACATTATGTCTGAGAAAAATATACATATCTTAATAAAAAAAACACTTTATTGCTGAAAAGTTCTAACCATCATCAGAGCTTTCAGTGAGCCATAATCGCTGATCAGATATCACCACAAAAAATATAATAATAATGACATAGTTTTGAAATATTGTGAGAATTACCAAAATGTGACATAGACACACAAAGTGAGCAAAAGCCGCTGGGAAAATGGTGCAGTGGACTTGCTTGACGCAGAGTTGCCACAAACTTTCAATCTGTAAGAAACACATATCTGTGAAGTGTGATAAAGTTAAGCACAATAAAATGAGGTATGCTTGTAGAGGGGATAAAAAAGATTACTTAAAAAAAATCATGTTATTCACCAAGAGAGCAGGTAGAAAACAAAGAACTTGAGTAACAGAATGCATATGGGACAAATTTTAAAACATATAAGACTCAAATACAAACATACCAATAACTATATTAAATTTAAGTGTACTAGACACCCGAATTAAAAGGTAGAGATTGCCAGACTGGATAATAAAAAGTAAACCATATGCCATCAGGTAGTATACTTTAACATAAAGTCATGGGTTGAAAGTAAAATATTGGAAAAATATAAACCATTTGTGATAAGGACTAAGGGTAGTTTTCAGCCAGCAATCAGCTAGGAACTGACAATGGCCTTTAGTCTGCTACCAGCCCCAAAAGGAGTCCCTTAGTCCAACAGGATATCAGTAACTGAGTTCCACCAATATCCACATGAGCTTCAAAGAGGATCTTTCTTCAGTTAAATCTACAGATGAGAACCAAGTCTTTGCAACTTTGCAGAGAACTCATCTAAGCCATGTTCAGACTCTTGACCTACAGAACTGTGACTAAACAATGTGCTTTGTTCTGAGTCACTAAGTATGTGGTAGTATTTTGGGGCAGCAGTATAAAGCAGTCCCTGCAATGGGCTCCACACTCAGTGAGGAGTCTACTTGAGAGTCTTTCTCTTCTGCTCCCTCTGCCTCTTCCCCTGCTTGCACTCTCTCTCTCAAATAAATCAATAAATCTTAAAAATAGCAAATACACTATGTAAACACAAAGCACAAGAGAATTGGTGTGGTTATATTAATATCAGACAAAGTTTTCAAACTGAAGAGAATTACTAGAGCCAAAAAAGTATTTTCCAAAGTAACAGGTTCAATTTGTGGAGTCATTTTTTTTTCAAATTTGTTTGCAGATTTATTGAGATATAAGATTAAGGTATGTGGGATAATGACTTGACATACACATACTCACCATTATAAATTTAATTAACATTCATCACATCATATAGTTAGAAGTTTTTTCCTTGTGATGATAACTTTAAAGATCTACTCACCAACTTTCAAGTACATAAGGGGTCAATTTACTATGAGACACAGCAATCTTAAACATGTATGCATCTAATAACAAATCTTACAAACACATGAGCCCCAAAATTGACAGAGGTAAATATAGGCAAATTCATAATCATAACTAAAATTATAAAATTATTCTGTCAGTAATTAATGGCACAAGTAACCAAAATAATCATAGAGAATTCTACACCTAGCCAAAACATTGTTTAGATATGAATGCTAAATAGGCTTTTTGAGGCCAACAAAAACAAAGAGAATGCACTGAAAGCAGCACCACCACCATAAGAGGTATTAACAGAAATTCTTCCACAGAAGGATCATTTATCAAAGATATTTTTAAAAATTAAAGTACAACTGATATGCAATATTATATTAGTTTCTATGTAAAACACAGTGATTTGACAAGTCTCTACATTATGCTGTGTTCACCCCAAATGAAGCTACCACCTGCTACCACACAAATACTGTTACCATCAACTATACCCTATGCTGGACCTTTTTATCCCGATGACTTAAACCTTCCCTAACTAGAAGCCTCCCACTCCCCTTTACCTTTTTTGCCCTGCCCTCAATCCCTGCCCCACCTCTGACCACCACCAGCAACCATCAGTTTATTTTCTTTATCAAGGGGAAAATCTGGATCTGCACAAATAGATAAAAAGTTCTGAAAATGGCAAAATAATAATAATAAAGGTAAGGATAAAAGACTGTATTTTTCTTATTTTAATTGCTTTAAAAGAAAATTGATAATTGAAGGCAAAAATAAAGTCTTTTTGTGGGCTATAGCATATATAGAAGTGTGAGAACAATAGGACAAGAGATTGGAGAGAGAAAAAGAAGTTCACTGAAAGGTCCTTATACTATATGTGAAAGACGGTTTCAAGATTGACTACAATAAGCTAAGGATACATTTTAAATCCTAACCAACCACTAAAAAAATTTTTAAACGGATATAACTTAAAAGCCAAGAGTGGAAATAAAATGGAATTATAATAAATACTCAATTTGAAATTAGGCAGAAGAGGAGGAGAAAGTAATAAATAACAGATGCACAGATAGAGAATGACTAGCAGGATTGCATATTTAAATATGATCATATCAATATTTTCATTGACTATGAAAGGTCTAAAACCTTCACCAAAATGCAAAAATCGCCAGACTGGATAAAAAGGAAAGATCCATATATATGCTACTTATAAGAAACCCACAGCAAATACAAAGATAAATACAGGGTGAGGTCCAAAATTCTAGTTATAAAATAAATAAGACACAGGGATGAAAAGTACAGCATAGGAAATAAAACCATTAACACTGAATAACTTTGCATGGTGACAGATGGTGACTACAGTTATCATGGTGAGCATTTCGTAAAGTACAGAATTGTCAAATCACTATGATATACACCTGAAACTAAAAGAACATTATATGTCAAGTATAGTTCAATAAAAAGAAATATATATTGGTAAAAAATAAAAGGATGGTAACAGATAAACAATGAAAATACTAATCAGAAAAGTTGAAGCAGAGTTCTTCATATTGGTGACTATTCAGTATTAGCTTTAGTAGTAGTAATTATAATGAGATCTTTAGCCATCTCAGGTAACTGGGGAAACAACTCACAGTTAACATAAGACAAGGAGAAAACCCAACAGTGGGGTAGGTGTTCCACCAGGCAGCTGGTTCCCATGCACTGAGGAATTGGTACATTTGTAGAGAAAGCCATAACACCTCCCCTCACCCACTGCTGAGGCAGCAGCAATACTGATTTTCTGATACTTAGCGAAGTATTCAAGTTCTTCTTTCTGACATTCTTACCCAAACACCTATGTATATTTATTTTTTTGTTTTTGCTATAACTGGAATTCTCAAGGGCCAAAGAGCGATTTGCAAAGGTGGAAAGAATATGAACCCAAACTATGTTCAGATCCCAGCTCTACCATTATTGAACTATGCAATCTTGGACAAATTACTTAACCCCTCCCCAAACACATTTCCTCCTCTGTAAAATGGGTTAATAATCCTCGCTTCACAAGATTGTTGAGATGAATCAATTAGCTAATTTATGTGAAGACCGTAGAGTATGTGCTTAGTATGGACCCTGATCTCCCAACCTGTTATGAGATAGGCATATCAGGGAGTATAGTGGAAGCCCAATCTGTCTCTGGGGGTGGGGAGGTACACTATGGGCCTTTTTTCAGAATTGGATAGAATGTGGCCTAGATAGCTCATATAACAGAATGGGCAGGATCACCTTCTCTCATTTAGGGTTGATAACAGGAAAATCAATACCCTGGGGAACTTCCACCTTTCTCTACTTAGGATTAAAAAATGGAAAGCCCATGTCTTGTGCATTTCAAATACTCAGCCTGAAAGATCAACAGTAATTATTGAAAGTGTTAGAAAGACCAACAACAACACTGGCTCCTTACAGGACAGGAAGTCAGCAGCAAACATCTGCAGTTCTTTAAGAAAGGCCAGGTAGAGTCGCCTGGAGAGAAAACCTAAGTAGGACTTGCAAGTAAAGTAAAATCTGGGGCACCTGAATGGCTCAGTTGGTTGAGTGTCCAACTCTTGGTTTCAACTGAGGTCATGATCTCAGGGTTGTGGGATTGAATTCCAAGTCAGGCTCATGTTCAGGGGGGTGCCTGCTAGGAATTCTCTCTCCCTCTCCTTTTGCCCCTCCCCCCAATAAAAGAATAAATAAATAAATAAATAACCAGATAGATAGATAGATAAATAAATAAATAATATCTTTTAAAAAAAGAGTAAAATCACAAGCCCATATTTGTAAAACATTCATTTGTTTATGCATCCATCTTTCTTTTTTTTTTAATAATATTTTATTTATTTGACAGAGAGAAATACAGCCAGAGGGGGAACACAAGCAGGGGGAGTGAGAGAGGGCAAAACAGGCTTCCCGCCGAGCAGGGATCCTGGGTCTCCGGGATCATGACCTGAGCCGAAGTCAGTCGCTTAGCCAACTGAGCCACCCAGGCGCCCCCATCCATCTATCTTTCTTATTCATCTATTTAACAAACCTTTATCAAGGATCAATTAAGTGCCAGGTATTAGATCATAAAATCAATGAAATGACATCTTTTTTTTATTTCTTGGCAACAAATTATTATTTATGGAAGCAAGTGAGTAGGAAGTTCTTTACCAATGGTCAACCAAATTCCTCATCCTTGTCTTCCATAACGTAAGTTCTTAATTTTTGGTCTAGACTGGCCGCAAAGCCTGTAAGGCTTGGTTGGGACAGGAACCAAGGCTGAGGTGAAACCCCCTGCCATCAGAAGATGATCATAGCTGATGAAGGAATTAGTCTTAGAAATGTTTTCAGCAGGTGATCTGCTTGACTCATTAGGGGAACTATCCGGTTCATTAGCTGATATACTTGGTTCAGTGGATAATACATCTGATTAAGCAAGTGAAACATGATTGAAAAAACAGACCCCTTTTCACCCCTAACCCTCATCCCCTATAGTAGTGGGAGATGTAACTGCTCAGAGCAACTTTATTTACTTTTGTTCTCCACTTACCCACCTTAATGCCTGTGAGTGGTCTATCCTAAGGGACAACATGCACGTGAGAGACCATTCTGTGCTGATAAAGGCAAAAATCTGGATTTGGCTATTTCAGTAAATCACTATCATCAGAGTGGTTCTAAATTCTGTAAAAACAACAACAACAACAACAACAACAACAACAACAACAAAAAACCCTCAATTTGTAATGCAGACAGAATAGGGCTATTTTAGCCTGCTCAGAGTCACAGCCTTGAAATCTTTGTGTGTAAATCAGGGCTCAACAATACTGGGTGTGGGGACCAAATAGCAATTTTTTTTTAATTTTATTTATTTATTTGACAGAGAGAAACACGGCTAGAAAGGGAACACAAGCAGAGGGAGTGAGAGAGGGAGCAGCAGGCTTCCCACCGGGCAGGGAGCCCGATGTGAGGCTTGATCCTGATACTCTGGGATCATGACCTGAGCCGAAGGCATTCACTTAACCAACTGAGCCACCCAGGCGCCCCCCAAAATAGCAATTCTAAAGTCACTTCTCTTGCCCTCAGTCTGCTCTCTCTGCTTGGGGAGGATGGAATCCTGGCAGGAGAAACAGTTGTTCCCTTGCCCATACTCTTGTCCCAACCAGGAACCAACAATTCCTGGAGCCATCCAAGCTCAGGCTCAAGAAATGTGAACAAATCTGAATTATGGATTTCTTTAGCATTGGGAAGGGAAAAGCAGAAGGGATTAGAGTTCCCTGGAGGGCTTGCTAAAACTTGGATTTCTAGGTAAATGTTATCCTGGTAAATATTTAACCATCTTGCTAGATTTGAAAGAAAAGATGTGATTTGCATTTGCCAATTTCTGTGGTGTAAATACTCCCACACTAGTCAATTTCAAGCTAGGTGGAAATTGGGAATAGATGCACAATCCACTTGTTCAGGTGCTCATCTCAGTCAGCTCCAGCACCACTAAGGGGAGCCCCACCCTCACAGTTTCTGAAGTAACAGGTCAATGGGAGGACTAAGTATTTCAGGGACACAAAACCATAGGGAAGGGAAGTATAGCCAGAGATGAGATTAGAAAAAGGCATGGGTTTTAAACTTTATCCTAAGAGCAAGGGGCACCATGGAAGGATCACAGGCCGAAGAGGGCAGATCAGATCTGGCTTAAGAAACTATTGCCTTTGGAAATGGTATAGCCCCCATGATTTCATCTTGTTTCTAAATCACATAGACATATGCCCCATTATGCAAGGTCATAGCTGAGCTTTTTCTTAATTTTCTTTAGGTCACCCATACCATTGTCTGTCATCCTCTAATTGTGTTGCTTTTGTCATCCAATGAAACTAAACTATTCAGTACCAAGGATGCCATCTTTATTCCTTCTGTTATCCCTTTGGGCCTGTATTAGTGCTGGGTGCCCTCTGGGTCACTGGTGAACAGTCACAGTTACTGAAAAGATCACTTGAATTAATAAAAGGATATAAAGCTTCCAGTCTAGTTGTCATTCATCTGCTTTGAGAAATTGAAGCCTCTGCCTTGGCCCCTCTGACCAACTTGGTATTCTCAAAAGTTTTGGCCAGTACCTTTAACCTGCATGATTGAGGAACTAAACCTTTCTTTCTATGTCTATAAATCTTGTATTGTTTCCTCTCACACAACCTCCTGCAGGGCACCAATACCCAACCTCCCAGCCCTGTGACACCATCTGCCTGGCACCATTGAGTCTGCATACAATCAAGAAGTGTTACAAACCACAGTGCTCCCCTTTTACTGATCAACTGTCCTAAAGCCCCTTTAAACATCTTTGGGCCAGACAGAAACCCTGAGTCTGCCTTTTTCCCTGGGTGGCCGGGATCCTGAATAAAGCTCATATTCCTTTCTAATCAAAAGTCATCTCTTGAGTACTGGATTTATTTATTTATTTGAGAGAGACAGAGCATGAGTACAAGTGGGAAGAGGGGCAGAGGAAGAGAATCTTCAAGCAGACACTCCCATTAAGCATGGAGTCTGATGTGAGGCTCAATCTCATGACCCATGAGATCATGACTGGAGCCAAAACCAAGAGCTGGATGCTTAACTGACTGAGCCACCCAAGCACCCCTTGAGTGTTGGCTTTTTGAGTGACAAGCAACCAATCTTGGGTTTTTCAGTAACAAAATCGTATGTATTTTTTAAAGTTTTTGTGAAAGAATATCACAGGGAGCAGTTCCAGAGTGCTATGCATGTGTAAGAGGGCACAAATGATGATGGGCAGTGTGGTTAGGGACAGTGGGCCAAATCTTCATCCAACAATGCCCTCCTATTTACCTCCCTGCTCCAAATTACCCAGCCCCTGACTGCCATTTTGCAGGCTTTTAGGGTGACAGGTTGAGGTTGTGGCCAGGACCCAGGAGCCCAGAAAAGCATGTGTTCCTTGTTGTTCCTCCTACAAGGTACCTTTGGTGCTCTCTGCTTTACAAGGTGCCATCCTGTCAAACCCTGTCCTCATAGGCACATGTCGCTTTATGGTTTCTTAGAGCAGGAGGGGACTATGGCTTAGGGAAGTCACTTTTAAATTAAAGTCCATGGACCACCCACATTGAGATGATGCAGGCTCTTATTAAACCTGCAAATCTGTGGTCCCTACCCCAGCTCTACAAGATCACAACTGAAAAATGAAGGCTCCCAACTCTGCCGTGGTCTACAGAAGGCCATGCTTTAAACTTGCCCACAAAGAGATGAGCACACAAACTCCACCAACTTGACCCCAGTGCCCTCATCAATACTTTTGATTATAGATGATATTTTATATCACTTTCTCCCTCGGGCCATAAGAGTTAAATGAGATGAAGTATACACAGTGCTTAAAACAGCACTTGGCACTTGGAAAGCACTTGATAAACGGTCCCATTTATTATGTCATTCTGATCTCTCAGCAGCCCTGTGTGTGGGTGGACAGTGAGCTGGTACCTTAAAAAGCAAAATGAGTTACCAGAGGCCACCAGCTGATTTGGAGCTGGGCAGAAGTCAGACCCAGAATGCCTAACTCCAAACCCAGCACTATTTCTGCCATACCAGGTTGCCTTCTTGAAGCCCTGATTTTGCCTAAATGCTTCTCTTCCGTGGACCTGTCTCTAGGCAGCCGAGCAAAGCTCTACATGACTCCCTTTCATTAGCAATTTATCAGGATGTTGCATTGTATCTTGCAAACAGATAACCAGCCCAGCTCAGTTGACCTCTAGAATCCCTTCAGATATAAATGAGTTTGTACTATCTGACACATAGCCCATCTTAGAGCATTTAGGTAAATCACAGAGCCTCCCCGACCTGGCCCCCAGACTCTGAGTCCTCCGCTTTTCTCTCCACACATCCCCTCCCCATCTTCCCTTTTGCAAGCAGACCCTGACACCTCTGTTCAAGGATTCGCAGCTCATTTTGAAGCTGACTTAATGCTAAGCACGCGGGAACACAAAGCCCAAACCACTCCCCTCACAGATCCCAGCTCGGCCTTTTGGAGACTGGGGGAGATTTAATTTAGATAAAGGTGATTTTTTTTGCGATATGGGTGGCCCAGCCTACCCTTGAGGAACAGACGAGGCAAGAGCCTCTTGGAGCCAGACGCTGGAACACAGCACATGCCAGAATCCAGTCGTTGCTTTTCTCTATCTCTTGGAAAGCGTTAAGGAGTGCTGGGGCTGAGGTACCCTCAAGCTTTCTCAAGCTATTCTTGGTGGAAGAGAGGGGGCACACGGTATGTGGTTTCGGGGGCCAATGTAACCTTTTCTTGCTGAGTCAGCAGTTTGATTCCTTAGAGACTCTACCTCTCCATGACTGCCCCCTTCACATACACCTGCTCTTCCCTTTTCCTCCCTCTGCAATCCGGACATAAGAAAGTATGATTGGGCAAGTCACCCCAAGGTCTCAGGGTGCCTACTTGCAAATGATGATGCTAATTCTGGTGATTTAAAAATCTCTTCCACCTCTGAAACGCCGTGCTCCTTGAGCTTACTCCTTATCTGTCCTCAGGCACTGGGCCAGGTATGGCTATCAGCTGCTGATGTGAACGGCAGCTCCGTTACGGTGCTCACAGCGTAGGTGATCCAACTTTTCCCATTCGCGACACCCTCAAAGTTCTTGGTAATTTTTTTACAGTATCCAGAGGCCAAAAGCAATACCCTACAGATCAATTTATTGTGTCATTAGGTCCAAAGACCTTAAGTATTTATGTCCTAGCCATTAGTAACCATTTAAAAAATACCTAAATTGAAAGAAAAATAACATTTTTAGTTTATTCTGGAAAAATAACAATTAGTGACGAAGGGAATGTATGTGCCAGATGGGCACTGTGTGACTTTTCAGCTATAAAAGCACATGGGACATCGTCTGCCTCGTTTCTCGCTTCACCTCGATCCTTGGCATGGTACTTGTTTTTATTCCCCAGCAACTGCGAATAATCTAGCTTTGTAAATGGTGATAGCACCGAAAGGAGGGTTGCACAGTGCAATGTTGTGACTGTACATGATTTATTATTTTACAGTGTCTGACGGATGCCGAGCATCACTGTACTTCCCTAGAAAATTAGAAATGTCATGTGGCATCTCTGTGACTTTAGAGCAGAACCCCCAGGTTTCCTGGGGTACAGAATTTGGGAACTGGGGCTCTCAGAGAAAAAAAATCTCAGTGAGTGCCTCATTGTATTCCTTTTCACTCTGAGCTCTACGCTGCCTCTTTAGAAGTGTGATTTACCCCTCAAGGATGTCAAACGACCCAAATGGCAGCGACATCCGGGAATTTTATTTCAGAGTACTTTAACAAACTTAACGATCTTTAGGCATGTTTCCCTAGACCTGAGACTGCTTTCTTCTCTAGCTCCAAAGCAAATGTTCCTGTTTTCCGTTTGCCAGCCATTATTGCCTCCCTTTTCCGCTCAGCCTGTACATTTCCCGTGGTGTAGATGGCTGTTCCCCCACCCTGTTCACCTCCTCTAACAGCAACACTGAGGGTTATCTCCTTTCTGGGTTCCCTCCTGAAATGGTAACTGGGAAGGATAGAGCACCAAATGTTCTTTAAAGAAAAAAAAGTCAGGGGCACCGAGGTGGCTCAGTGGGTTAAAGCCTCTGCCTTTGGCTTAGGTCATGATCTCAGGGTCCTGGGATCGAGCCCTACATCAGGCTCTCTGCTCAGCAGGGATCCTGCTTCCCTTTCTCTCTTTGTCTACCTCTCTGCCTACCTGTAATCTCTCTCTCTCTGTGTCAAATAAATAAATAAAATCTTTAAAAAAAATGTCAAAAGCTATAAAAGAAAAAAAAATGGCATTTGCCTTACAAGGAGGATGAATCATTTAAAGGCTGTTGCATTAAGGTTAATAAGGTTAATACATTTGTTTGTTTGCTTTTAAGTCAATATCTAAAAAGGGATTGCTGGGTCATGTGGTAAGTATATGTTGTGAAACTATTTTCCACAGTAGCTATGTCAGTCTGCATGTTCAACAGCAGTGAGTGTGAGTTCCAGGTGCTCCGCACTCTGACTGGCATTTGAAATTGTTAGGACCCCTCCTTTTATATTTCAGTTGTTCTATAGGTACTGAGAGATAGCTCAACTTGGTTTTTAACTTGCATTTTTCTCTAACAACTAATGATGATAAGCATCTTATTCGCTGATTTGCCATCTGTGTTGACTTTGTTGCTGAAGTCTTTCTTAAAATCTTTAACCCATTGTTTTTTATTGGGTGGTTTGCTTTTTTATTGAGTCTGGAGAGCTTTGATATGTACTGGATTTTGTGTTTTGCAAATATTTTCTCCTATTCTATGGCATCTCTTTGTATTCTTTTAACAGTGTCTCTTGAAGAACAGAAATTTTCAGTCTTTATAAGATCCAATTTATCAATTTTTTTCATTTAATAGATCATGCTTTTGATGCCATGTCTAAGGAATCTTTGTTTAACACAAGGTCGCAAAGATTTCTTCAATGTTCCTCATTTTACAGTTATGCTTCCTTTTTAATTGGTTGTCTTTTAAAAACAGGGAGGCTGAAGGCAGAAAGGGAGATCTGACTTAACCCCTGTAAATAGTCTTATGACAGTCAGCTCGTCACTGCTTAGGAAGCCACCACCATGATGGGTGGTGATGTCTTAGTCTCTCTAGCAGATGCCTTGAGTTTGAGTCAGTTTTCCATATCCTAAGTTGTAACATAGCATGATTACTTACCTTCTCAATACTCAGTTAAATGAGTTGTTAATCAGCAAGCTTAAGGTTAGGACTATAACTGTAGCATTGAGTTCTATCACAAAGCCTGGTTCTGAGTGAGGAAAACAAGAACTCTTAGCTGGGGAACTCATTCTAAATAGTCCAGGAGAGGTGGCCAGAGTTGTTTACCACTAAATGCTAGAAAAACAAATAAGGTTATAAGATCAAGTCATTTGTGTCCTCCATACTGCATGTGGCCAAACTTTGACCTCTCACTGCTCTCCCTGGATTGGAGTTTATCTGGACCATTGACCCCCTCTAGGTTCTGCTTGCTGCTCAAAGATGCTCAGATGTGCTACTGCTTTATCTGCTCTCCACCTTCCTAGACACTCTTTCTCCAGTCTTTTGTTTGTAAGGAGCAACTTCAGCTCTTGTCTGGATGCTTTCTTCCAACAAATACACCCACATCATAATCCAGAAGGTATTGCAATATGATTTAAAAAAAAGTCTATGTTATGTGTCTTGAGCCTCCAGGAAGGCCTTTCCTAAATATTCTGGGAAACAGATATCCAATTTATCCAATTATTTAGATTACAGGCAATGTAGCATGGCAGCTGGCGGTGGGGGGCAGAGTGTGCACATAGGTTTTGGACTTGGACTTGGGTTCAGATCATAATCTTGGTCCTTATTGTGCTATCTTGTGCAAAGAATTTAACTATTTAGCCTCAATTTCCTGATCTCAAAGTAAAGGATATGAAAATCTTTACTTTTTTTGTGAGCCTTAAATGACATACTGTGTGCAATACCTGGTACTTTGTGGCAATTTTCATAATTATGATGATGAAGTCTATTCAGCCTTCCTCAACCACTGTTTCCAGCATTAATAACCTTCACTTGGAGGCACTTTTTTCTCTTTTCAAATCAAAATGCCCCCTGCTGCAGGCCCAGCTCATTTTTAATGATCATATCTAGTCAATGGCCTTCCAGCTATCAGATAGGAGTTGAGAACATCCTAATGGCTTTTGAATTCTTTGAAAACTACATATGTATGTACAGTGCAATCCACTTATGAAGAACTTGTAACAGATCAATTCCTGTAAATACCCTAAACAGCTTTAATTGATTGCCATGTGTGATCTGAAGTTCTGATTAATAGAGGCTTTGTTTGAAAAGGAAAGCATGAAATGCCTAGGCATAATAACCCTAGAATAAATTTAACCAGGTAGGTGAATGACATATATTCTGGAAACTCTAAGACATAGATGAGAAATTGAAGACAGCACAAAATAAATGGAAAGATATACTGTGATCATGACTTGGAAGAATTAATATTGTTAAAATGTCCATATTACCCAAAGCAATCTGTAGACTTAACATAATCCCTATCAAAATACAAATGGCATTTTTTACAGAACTAGATAAAATAATCCTAAAATTCCTATGGAAGCATAAAACACCCTGAATAGCCAAAGCTATTTTGAGAATGAACAAAGCGGGAGGTATCATGCTTTCTGATTTCAAACTATGCTACAAAACTATCATAATCAACACAGTGTGGTACTGGAACAAAAGTGGACACATAGATCAATGAAACAGAGTTGAAATCTCAGAAATAAATCCATGCTTAGATGGTCAATTTATGACAAAGGGAGGAAAGAACATAACAATGGGGAAAAGCCAGTCTATTAAGGTATTAATAATAATAATAAATGGTATTGTCATAAATGGTGCTGGGAAAACTGGGCAGCAGGTACAAGAATGATACCAGACCACTTTCTTGTACTTTACACAAAAATAAATTCAAAATGGATTAAAGACTTAAATATAAGACCCAAAACAGCAAGGAAATATAGGCAGTAATCTTTCTGACAATTTGTTGAAGCAATATTGTTTTGAATGCCAGGTAAAGGTGACAAAAGCAAAAATGAACAAATGGGACTATGCCAGAGTAAAAAGCTCTACACAGTAAGGGAAAACATCAGCAAAACAAAAAACGCAGCCAACTGAAAGGGAGAAGATATTGCAACCCCTGGTAAGGGCTTATATACAAAATGTATAAATAACACACACAACATCATAACAAACAAACAAACACCCCCAAACAACCTGATTAAAAAATGTGCAGAGTGCCTGAAAAGATATTTCTCCATGGAAGACATACTCATGGCCAACATACACATGAAGCTGTTTAATGTCATTAATCATCAAAGAAATGCAAATCAAAACCACAATGAGATACCACCTCATGCGCGTCACAATGGATGTTATCAAAAGACAAGAAATAACAAGTGTTGACAAGGATGTGGAGAAAATGGAAATCTTGCACAGTGTTGGTGGGCATGTAAACCGGCACAGCCATAATGGAAAACACTATGGAGATTCCTCAAAAAAATTAAAAATCGAACTATCATATGATCCAGCAATTTCACTTCTGGGTATTTAGCAGAAGAAAACAAAAACACAAATTCATAAAGATATATGTACCTCCATGTTCACTGCAACATTTTTTGTAATAGTCAAAATATGGTAACAACCTAAGGGACCATCAAGATATGAACAGATAGAGAAGATGTGGTACATATACAATAGAATACTACTCAGCCATAGAAAGAAAGAAATCTTGCCATTTGTGACAATGTGGATGGAACTAGAGGGTATTATGCTGAATAAAGTGTGTCTGATAAAGAAAGACAAATAACTGTATAATTTCACTTATATGTTGAATCTAAAAACAAGTGCATAAATAAAACAAAACAGAAACAAATACATAGATACAGAGAATATATTGGTGGCTGCTGGAGGAAAGGAGCTTTGGGATGGGGGTGAAATAAGTGAGGGAGATTAAGGGGTATAAACTTCAGTAATAAAATAAATGCAAAACAAAACTACAGCACAGGGAGCATAGTCAATAATATTATAATAATCGTATGGTGTTATAAAAAGACCTATCAGTGATCATTTCATAATGTATAAATATCACTATCTTGTACACCAAAAATTAATGCAATATTGTATGTCAATCATAATTCAACTAAAAACAAACAAAAAGAATAAAGAGGGATCTCATGTACTTTCTACAAATTTTCTCTACATGGTACCGTATTGGAGTCTTATAGTACAATACCACAACCAGGATGTGGACCCTAATTCAGTGAAGACATAGAACAGTTTATCACCATATCACCACCAGTGTCCCTTACGTTATCTTGTCATAGCTACATGCCATTTCTCTCTTTGTCCCACCCCATCTACTGTCTTCCTGGAAGTGGAAGTCTTCCCTTTTGCTTTCCCTCTAGCTAGAGTTTTGTTTTTGTTTTTTTGGTTTTTTGTTTTTTTTAGTTTTCTATACTTCTTTTTTTTTATTGCTACTTAAATTTTTTTTCCCAGTGTTCCAAGATTCATTTCCCATTCCCCACACCCAGTGCTCCACGCAATAGGTGCCCCCAGTACCCACCTCCAGGCTCTCCCATCCCTCCACCCCCCTCCCTCCAAGTCCCTCAGTTTGTTTCTGTGTCCAAAGGCTCTGTTGTTTCGTTTCCCTCCCTAGATTACCCTAGTTCCCATTTATTTTCCTTCTCCCAC